>PVJC01047040.1:0-13061 GCA_004026665.1 Murina feae
GGAGACATCTTTTAACCAACTGTAGGTTGCTTTAAAGAGCTATGATGTGATAAACAGTAAGTCCTCCAGAAGCCAGGTAACACGCAGACACCAACAACTCAACCTAACTGATTGGGATACAAATTCACTAACAACCCACAGGGGCCTACTTCCTTGTGAGAGTGAAATTCTGCCCCTCACTACACATTCCTGGGGACCATTTCATCTCTCTGTTATTAAAGATTCCTCTCCTTCAGTTCCCAAAGGGCTTTGTGCTTCTCACTGAGATATGTGCTGCTGAAATTATTATTTTTGCATGCAATTTTTAATTTACTTGTTATTATATAGCAACAGCACTTTTGCATCGCTGTATGTTTAAAAGGGAACTTTAACTATCATGGCACAAGGGTGTGATCCTCCCACAACACCAGGCGGTGAATTCACACACATGAGAGCTACTGTCTGTGGAAAGCAGGCCTCAGGCACTGGACTAGGCACTTTACTTACACTCTCTGTGTCAATTCTCACACACCCTTAGGATGTAGACACTGTAAAAAACAGAAGTATGTTCTCCTGTGTGTCTTTGCTTCCTTTCTCACAAACCTTACTACAGAGCTAGTCACTTTAGCTAAGAGTCCAGGACAGCCCCCGTGGCCAACCCAAGGATGTCAGAAATGGTTGTGAAGAAGGCTGTGTGGGATAGGGAGGTCCTAGAAACCTAGAGACACTTCTCCCTAAGAAACATTCATTTTTGTGCAGTTGCTAGTAATGTGACTCAAAGGGGAAATGTGGGCAGGGAAGCTAATATATTCACACCCGATCCTGAGAAAGCTGCAAAGGAATCGAGCCTGGGGACCGGGTTCTGTGAGGCTGTTTGAAGCAGAAGGCAGCATCTCCCGGAGCCCATGCAGATGGCCAGCTCTGGGCAGCCACTCTAGTTCACTGTCGCCCAATCACGTGGTCCATTTGTCCGAAATGCATTCTCTGTCTGTGATGCTATGAGCCAGATTGGTCTGCCAGCTGCAGCGACACAGCTGGTGGGAAAGAGCTCCTAGGTGAGATGCCTGGAGGGCAGCTCCCGGCCACCATTCTAGGGCACCTCCTGTGCACTCAGGGAGGTTGTGCTGCCTGTGGTAGGTCTAGCAAAGGGACACGATTTACATCAACAGCCCGACCCACGTGGCTCAGTGGTTAAGCATTGACCGATGAACCCAGAGGTTATGGTTCCCAGTCAGGGCACATGCACAGGCTTGGTCCCCAGTAGTGGGTGTGCAGGAGGCAGCCAATCAATGATTCTCTCTCATTGATGTTTCTCTCTCTCTCTCTCTCTCTCTCTCTCTCTCTCTCTCTCTCTCTCTCTCTCCCTTCCTCTCTGAAATCAATAAGATTGACATCAACAGGACCAGGGAGTTGCCGCATAAGCAGTCCATGGGCAGTTGTTACGACACAAGAGACAACATGGCTACAAGTGAAAACGGGTGGAAGCCAGGCAGGAGATGGCTGCCATGCTGCTCTGAATGCCTTAAACCCTTTCGGGTGGAATTTCAAAGCCTTCCAGGGGATTTGGCTGCCTAATTCCCATAAGCGCTTTGCACACAGACTCCTTGCTGAATAATTTGTAACAGGAAATGAGTAACAAGCTCCTGGTCAGAGGCTCCATCGTAGCCGTTGGCCTCCTCTGTCCGCTGCCCCAGCTGATGGGCATTGATTTATATGAAGACGCTTGGCACCGAATCCTCGTTGCGCCCCGGCCTCTGGCCCGAGGTCAGGGACCCCGACTTTCCCAGCCTCGGGGTCCTGCTCTGCGTGAGCCTGAGAATTTCTTTGAAAGAAGCTCTTGTTGGCCACAGTAAAAATAACACACCAAAATATGCTACACTTAAAACCTGGGGATTTCTCATGCTATTTGGAAACACACACATGCACGCACACACACTCTCTCACACACACACATGCACACACACACACTCTCTCACACACACACGCACGCACACTGCCAAACAACTGTCCTCAATAACAAAGCAATCCTGGTTCCAGAGACTTCTTTTTCTCAGTAGGCATCTTAGAACTGAGGAAACCTCAAATACAGCTTGCAAGCTACCTTTATATCTCACGATTTATGACAAACACGTGTTTCAGAGGAATCACCGACCTATGTCTTTATTTTTTATTTTTAAAAAATACTTTTATTGATTTCAGAGAGGAAGGGAGAAGGAGAGAGAGAGAAACATCAATGATGAGAATCATTGATCAGCTGCCTCTTGCACACCCCCTTCTGAGGGCTGAGCCTGCAACCCAGGCATGTGCCCTGACCGGGAATCCAACTGTGATCTCCTGGATCCATGGGTTGATGCGTAACTGCCGAGCCACACTGGCTGGACTATTTACACTTTGTCGTGGTCTCTCTTCCCCAGATAAACAAGCGGGGCTCAGGTGGATTTTGTCTAGGCTATTGGACCTGGCGCCAACCTAAGTCGACTCTAGGTAAATACTGACTGGATAAATGAATAGTTTCCTCCCTGGGCACACCCACCCCTGCCACCTGCCTCCTCTCTCTCTCTCTCTACATCCCTTCACTGCTGAGCAGGTATTTGTTGTAGGAAATGCGGATGCATCTATGTGCATCCCCTCATGTAAAATAGCTAACACGACATCGCAGCTCTTGACCGTGTGCTAACAGGCACAGTGGTGGACATGCGTGTGTCACATGTAAGCGATGCTCAAGCCTCCAGCTTTGCTGCCATCCATCTTCCCTGTCACTAAACTGCGGAGCAGCCCCTAGGACAGTCACTGGACTGTGCCATCCAGGTGATGGGGGCTCTCAGGAGGCTCAGAGCATGCTGACCGGCTGGCTGCTGACCACCTGGCTGCTGACCACCTCCTCGGAAGCATCAGCAAGACTGCGTGTATCTCGCTAGGTCGCCCCGAGCCTCCATAGAGGCAGCGAGTGCAGCCCACATCCTCCTGCTGGTCCTGCAGCAGTGGGGGCTCATAGAGAAGCTGGACCACAGCTGCCTGGCAGGCCTCCCGGGGGTCTGGTCACGCCCGGCTACTCCTCCATGTCCTTATGGGACCCTCCACAGCTGCTGGCTGGTCCTCGGCGCCGCACTTCATGTCTTACTGACGGTCCCCTGACCTGGTGGCTGCGGAATGGCCGTCCAGGAATGTGCTCCCTCGCCTCCTGCACGGGCGCTGAGCCCCATGGCCGGCCTCCAGCCTGACGCTTTCAGAGGGCGGCTGCCTGGTGCTGGAAGCTCCCACGCCGCCACTCAGGACACTTAGCAAAGGGACCTCAGCGTGACGGGCGCGCAGGGCCCCACTTTTACCATTTGCTGCGTCTACCTGAACCGGCCTGTGCAGTTCCACCAGCAGATATGAGGCGGCTGTGCTGTGGGCCTTACGGCCCTGGCAGTGCAGTGGCGGCTTAAGGACACACACCCTTGAAGGTCGCTCTGGAAGAAGGGCCACCTGGGGAAAGGCGCTTAGCACCCACCTCAGACAGCCCTGCAGTGGCGCACACGGCCCCGCATGGGGGTGGACATGCCACGCCGTGTGCTGTGGGAATTAAAGCGCCACCCACTGCGCACCAAGCTCAGTGACAGCTTTATGGGCAGGTGAGGGGTGCGGTCTATGGTAGGAAACAGCATCGGCTGATGGTGATGCGCCAGACGGGCACCTCCGAGAGCCTGGGCCCCCTTCGATGTCTCCCTTCACTACCCTGGGGGCCGGCTGGCATCCCACAGGGAGTGGGTGGCGCTTCTGCGGGCTGGACAGAGCACAGGCCTCTGGCTCCTGGCTGGCCGATCTCCGCACGCAGCGTGTTGAGGCTTAGGGGCCCCGAGGAGCTTGTGTCTGGGCCTGTGGCACCGCCCCGCCCCCCCCCAGGCACGGACAGCCCTCCGCCCACCCGCCATGAGGGTGCCACAACAGTGTCCACAGGCAGGGCGAGCTCACAGACAGGCCACAGAGACAGTGCCCTCCTGCCCCCCGTACTCGGTGACACCCCAGGGCACTCCATCCCACTCCTAGTAAAGCCCGAGAGCCTTCTGGTGAGTTCCCTCCACTGCTGTAAAATCAAACAGCTTGCTTATTACTGGCCTTCTCATGCGACTAAAGACTTGGGGCATCTGAGCCCTGAGCCGGCATCAGCCCTTATCCAAATCCAACCTCTGCCGAGACTCCACATGTCACATGTCTGCAGTCACAGAAGATCGGACAGTGTGCACAGCACGATTCTGCCCCGGGCACTTAGCCACAGTGGCAGGGGCTCAGCCGCATACCCCACCTGCACCCCAGTGGCCACACGGCTTCCACTGTCAGCACAGACGCTGTGTTCGCTGGCTTTAGAACAGCATCCAAAGCAGCAAGAGCCCAGGCTGGTCACGGCCGGTGGCACCGACAGCTGCCTCATGGGCAGGAGGCCCGCAGGGCCGAGGCGCGGATGGTCCCGGGGTGAGGATGGCACGGGGAAGGGAGAGCCCCCGTGCGCCCTACCCAGGCCGTGGCCATGCTCGTTGTCCTCCATTTCCCAGGGACCTACCAGGAGGCAGACATAACTTTCCTGATGTTGTGCTCGTCCGAGAACCAGGACAGGGAAGCGCTGACATCGGCTGCAGGGCCTATGGCGTCTACACGTTGGACGCTTTCAGAGGGCGGCTGCCTGGTGCTGGGAGTCCCCACGCCGCCACTCAGGACGCTTAGCAAAGGGACCTCAGCGTGACGGACACGCAGGGCCCCACTTTTACCATTTGCTTTGCATCGGACGCTCCGTGGTGTTACCATCAACTTTTCCTGCAAACTGAGAAGCGAAGGTCAGCATCAAGTTCACATCCTCAAGCAGCCCTCCCACAGCGCCCGTGAGAGCTGGCATCGTTCCCTGCAGGGGCATCCAAGCAGGTGCTGGCGACCGCATTCCAGGAGTGGCTCCCCCCCACAGCCGCCGTGGGGTTTGACCTGGAGTGAATCTCCTTTCAATCGACCTTAGAGTCTCTTATCCTGTTTTAAACAGGATCCAGGGGGTGGGTGGTAAAGAACAAAGAAGATATAGGTACTTAGTAGCCGCCATGACATTTGTGTGGTCCTTCTTCCTGACACCACGGGCAGCGGGGAGTCACGGTCGGGCACGACGAGCCGACGTGAATGCAGAGCCGCCTCTCCTTCCAGAGTCCCCGGTAGCCCTGGCCGTGGGCTCAGCTGGCGGAGCACCATCTGTGCGCTGCAAGGTTGCCGGTTTGGTTCCCAGTCCGGGGCCCATGCCAGGTTGTAGGTTCAGTCCCCAGTCAGGATGTGTACGTGAGGCAACTGATCAATGTCTCTCTCTCTCTCTCTCTCTCTCTCTCTCTCTCTCTCTCCCTACCCCTCTCTCTCTAAAATCAATAAAAACATATACTTTTTAAAAAGACTGCCTTCCAACTCATGTGGGAAGGCCCAGAGCATAATTGACATGAATTAGTGAAGGTCTGTTACTATTCTGAAACCCTTACTATCTGGAGGAAGCAGAAGAGGCAGGCCCCGCAGAAATCCCTTTCTTCCTCCTTCCGGCGTTGGTTATACCTGAGCAACATGACACCAGGGGCCATCGGTGTAAAAGCACCTTCTATGCACAGTGACCGTCTAGCAAACATTTGGTAAGTGACTATCGCACACCAGCATTAGCTTCCGCACTACAGCGAGGAACATTGAGAAAGACAAACATCTGAGCCCCCCCTGGCATTTCTGTTCCCGCAGGAGAGGGAGATGATATGCAAGAAAAATGAGCAGGCCTGCCAGGTGAGGCCTGGTGGTTGAGCGTTGACCCATGAACCAGGAGGTCATGGTTCAATTTCCAGCCATGGTTCGATCCCCATTGAGGGGCGTGCAGGAGGCAGCTGATCGATGATTCTCTCTCATCACTGATGTTTATATCTCTCTCCCTCTCCCTTCCTCTCTCTGAAATCAATGAAAAAAATGAATTTTTAAAAAAGGAAAATGAGTAAAATAAGTGCCTCGCTAAATAATGACAAGTGGTGAGAAAAAGCAAAGAGCCAGGCACGCTGGGCTGGAAAAATACGTGAGCTTTTCAGCAGGATGCTTGGGAAGAGTCCTGAGGAAATCCTGTTTGAGTCAATAGATGAAGGAAGCGAGGAAGTGAGCTGTGCAGGCGTCTGGGGAAGGCATGCTCCAGACCGAGGACACAGCCAGTGCAAAGGCCCTGAGGCACCGTGCAAGCAGGAAGTGGAGGAAAGAAGAGCTGATGGGCATGGAGCACAGGAGCAGCACCTGTGGTCGGATCACATAGGGCCCTGGAGGCCACGCTGAGGACTCCTCTTACTCTGAGGGAGGCCGGAAACCAGAACAGGCTTTTAAGCAGACGGTCAGTTCATCCTACTTACCTTTTCATAGCATGACCCAGGCTGACGCGTGGAAACCAGACTCTATGAGGAGCGAGGTTAGGGGGACCGGTCAGAGGCTGCTGCAATAATCCAGCCATGAGACGGGGGTCCTGTCCCAGCGTGTGGAAGGGACGGACTTGGGAGACGGGGTAGGAAACTGGACAGATGCACATACACTCCATCAGTCAAACTTAACAGCAGGTCAAACAAACTATCAGGAAGCCCTTCCTTACGCTCACGGGGTGCAGAGAGCATGCGATGTCCTCTGCAGACACAGGTAGGAACGATGTGCAGAACTTCACATTCGTTCCCACACACGTGCTCCCCGCCCGGGCTGCATGTGTGTTCTTAGTCGTCCCATCACAAGAAACATCTCGAATCAAACAAATTTGACGACTTCACCGCTGAGTTCCTTAGGAAAAGTATGTTCCGTACACACGGGATTTTAGACGTTTTCATTCTTCCGTGCGGTTACTGAACGGAGGTTCCCCACGGCATGGGGTACCCAGGGCCTCCGTCACGTGTCTCACTGACGGCCAGGATGTGCTGGACACGCGGCGAGGCGCTGGCTCTCTACGCCCTGCCTGCTTCAGAGCATTCGTACTTCATCCTAAGCAAGTACCCCGCTCCTCGCGGGGAAGTCACCTCCCGCAGGAGGGCGCTGCCTCACTAGGTCGGCACCTCCTCCCCAGGGGCAGCCCACACCCACTGGCTGGTCCTCCCTGGGCCCAGAGACAGAGCCCCTGGTCTTGACCTGCAATCCTGAGGGGCGCTGCCAGCTCCTAGGCAACCTGTGGACGTCCTGCCACTGAGCCTCAGCTCAGCGTCTCCTTCGGCCCGTCCGGCTCTCTGAGTCCCTCTCAAGTGTGGCTCCTGAGAGCACAGTCGTGTGCACATAAACCTCTGCCTCGCAATCTAGTTACCAGGGACTCGACTGAGGACATCACGGCCGTGTTTGTACAAAGCTGTTTAATGAAATTGAATATCGAAGTCACAGATACAGACATCGCTTCAACCACCAAAATACCAAGGGCTCAAAGGGAAGGATTAGTAACAGTTATGATGTTCAGTTTTAATACCGAGCTAACCCCCAAATCGCTTCCCATGTCAGCTCATCCTTAAAGAAAAGGCTTTTAAAATGAGCACCTAACTTTCCAGAGCAAATCCCTTGCCATTGTACAAAACATATTCCCTGCTCTTCCCATTACAGGAAACACATGTGCAGAATTCTTCTAAAGAATCACTGTCATTAGACGTCAGGGTCCATGACATAATTACCTGAGCGTGCGTGTATCACAGGAGGAGAACAAGACAGCTGCATTTGAAATTGTCCTCCAGGTTCCTCGGCTGCTCAGCCATTAAGGAGATTATATGTCTATTGTGTAATGGAAATAGATGGTGGGCACTGAAGTCCGTATTCACAAGGGGTATCTACTCACAGGTGAATATGTTCAGGAGTGCTCCCCAGATGGGGAATCTCTTGCAAAGTATTTTAAACACAAAGAAACCCCGCCTGCCACTGGAGACCTCAGCGTGTCACCATGAGTTCATCTCCCTGGAAACAAGAGGGCTTTATAACCATGCGTCTGGTAATAGCAGCAACCTGGTAATACATGACACAGATAGAGCAACTGTGACTGCACACAGAGCACTTTGCATGGGCATTAGTAAATCCCAGTGACACTGCAATACAGGGGCAGCGATTTCTCTTCTCTTTTGTTTGACTAACAGTGTCTCCAGATCAGAGATATTCTCTCTCTCTCTCTCTCTCTCTCTCTCTCTCTCTCTCTCTCTCTCTCCCTCTCCTATTTTGGTTTGGAAATGATTTCTATTCTTTATAATGTTTTTATAAAAAGAAAAAATAACCCAGGTATACAGCTTGTTCTTTGGGGAGCTGAGAAATTATTGCATGATCACAATAAATCACCATAATGAGACCTAAATAAGCGGAGAGTAATGATATGGGAACAGTTCGTTGTTGCTACGAGATTTCACTTGTCCTACCTGGGACTACATCACTTTGTTTTATGATGTTAGGATTAGAAGGAATTTTTTCAATCACCTATTTCAAATGACTAATTTTTCAGAAGGAACAAAGAAACAGGAGCAGTAAGGTGCAGTGATTCACCTCAAGGTCACCCAGCTAGCTGTTGCAGAGTTCCCGACAGAAACCGGGCCCTTCCTCTCAAGGTGAAGCGCTCTGCACAGCACAGGTTTAACTCTGTTCTATCCCAGCAAACCTCCAAGTGGTGACAATACCGCAAGCAGTGCAACTGTGTGGTGATGCTAAGACTCTGGGGAGAATGCCGCCAGAATAGAAATGCCGAGGCATGCCTGGGCGAGAAAGGAGGGTTTCTCCGTGTCTTCTTCAGTCCATCTGTGCTCGCGTTGAGTGCTCCTGTCTCTTTTCTGGCCCCACTTAGTGAACCCGCCCAGGGGGACCCCCTGCTTAGAACCCCGAGGGCGGTTTCATAGCTTGTCTGCCTGCTACCCAGTCAGTAAATTCGTACCCTTGTGGGAGGTAACTCATTCTGCCAGCTCACCCAGCAGCGAGTCGGGTTTCCTAGGACCATTCAGAATACCTCCCAGAGCCATCCGCCTGGGTATGGACCTGAATCTCAGGATGATACCGCCTGTGAGGTCCTGAGCATATTACTTCCTTGGAGACTCAATTTACTTTTCTGTAAAGAGTCAGTGATAGCCCTGACTGGTTTGGCTCAGTGGATAGAGCATCGGCCTGCAGCCTGCGGGTTCAATTCCAGTCAAGACCATGTACCTTGGTTGCTGGCACATCCCCAGTGGGGATATGCAGGAGGCAGCTAATCGATGTTTCTCTCTCATTGATGTTTCTAGCTCTCTATCTCTCTCCCTTCCTCTCTGTAAAAATCAATAAAATATATTTAAGAGTCAATGATAATGGCACCTACTCATGAATTACTGTTTAAATAATCGTTTTTCTCCAAGTCTCAACTCTAAAGAGTAGGACTCACATTGACTGCCGAGACCAGAGCGAGCTATACATTCCACTGCAGGTGCAAGATTGAGCAAGACATGAGCCGTTCCTCCACACGAAGCTGCTAAGGAACTGCACATAGAAGCAAGAGCTACAAAGACCAGGAGTAAAAATGCAATGACGTCCAGGAGAACGACTTCGAAAACTGCCTTCCGAAACGCTGAGCGGTCAGACTGCTCCCCACTCCCGCATCTAAAAGGAGCTGATGGATGTTGTCTGCAGCATGAAGCCAAGAACCCATGATGCAGAGGAGGAGCTAATGTCATCGACCTGGGGTAGGACTGAGGCATCCAAATCGTTTAACAGCTCTCTAGGCGACTCTGGGGATCAGGGCCTTATTTCTAAGTGAATGGTTCTCAAAGTGGGGTCCCCACAACATCAGCATCACTCCACTGAGAATTTACCAGAAAGTCTAATTCTTTGATGCTAGGGTAAGAGTGCTCCATGAGAAACTGTGGGTGTGGAGCCGAGCCACGGCTGTGTTGACAAGTTTTGGATGATTTTGACGTGTGTTAGTTGAGAACCACTTCTCCTTGTGAAGTGAAGGGTCGACGTCAGGGAACCCTGAGTGACCTGGGATTCTGGGCCTGAGTCTAAGCTAAGATGAGAGGAGTATGACTGAAGCCCAGACTTTTGTGATGGAAAAAAGGTAGAGGGTACAGGGGGAAAGGGTGACAGTGAACTCTGTTCAAGGGAAACAATGCTGGTAACACCAAGTACTGTTAGTCAAAGGCAGCTTTCCCATTTATAAGAAAATAGAGGCCCGGGGCATGAAATTTGTGCACTCTGTGGGGGGATCCCTCAGTCCGGTCTGCACCCTCTCGCAGTCTGGGAGCTCTTGGGGGATGGAGCAGGCTAAGCTGGCAGTTGGACATTCTTAGCACTGCCATGGAGGCGGGAGAGGCTCCCACCACTGTCGCTGAGCTCACCAGACTTGAGCCCGACTTCTGGCTGAATGGTGCTCCCCCTGTGGGAGCGCACCGATCACCAAGGGGCAGTTCCTGCATTGAGCATCTTCCCCCTGGTGGTCAGCACGCATAATGGCAACTGGTCGTTTCATTGTTTGGTTGATTTGCATATTAGCTTTTTATTATATAGGATGATTGATTAAAACACACAACAAAGAAGTGAATGATGGTAACTCAGTCAGCTATGTGACTGAAAAAGGCCCTTAACAACACATATGTATACATGTGTATATTTAAACACTTCAACTCATTGAGTCTGTTTGATAAAAATTATATATCTGAATAGCTTATTAGAAACAACTGCTTAAAGGAGAAATTCAGATTTAGTCAAAGAAAAGCTATATGAACACCCTCAATATCACCCACAAAAGTGGCTTAAAAAAATGATGGAGGGTCAAAGGATACAAATAGCTAAATCACAGAAGAAGAAATCCCAGTGATTTCTATGCTGTCCAATCCCTCAGGTAGCCAGGGAGATGCCAATTATAGCTATAGTCCACTTATAAGGTTGCTCCAAATTAAAAGCTGCAATGCTATCCAGTACTGAGAAGACACAGAAAAACTAACAATACCAAATGTTATTGAAGGGATGTAAATTTTACAGAAAAAAAAAGCAAAAAGCGCAAAAAATTTTGGAAAAATCAACACATCTAGTAAAATAAAGTAAAAAATTATTATTAATATTCAAATGTTAACATTCAAATATCAAATGTTTGCATTAATATTTGATCTACTATAAAATATATATATCAAAATACATATTTTATATTATCCTAGGACCAGGAGAATCATTAATGGCTGAATGAGAAAAATATGTCATCTGCTATCAGTTAAGAGCAAAGGCAAAAAGAATAGTCCTTTGTAGTTCTGTGTAGGTCGTTAAATGACCAGAGTTAGCTCACTTGAAGCCATCATCTCCTCTGGTACACACACAGTCACCTAGAAAGTCAAGGTGAAATATAGTGAAACTACGTTTAAAATATTGAATTGAAACTGAAAAGAGCTCCTGAGAAATACCAGGACACTCCGTGTGGAGAGCAGAGGCTTCCGACACATGGTTTACAAGCTGGTACCGGCAAATACAGCCCTAACACTGAGGGGCAGGGAGAAGGGAGACCCTGTACTGAAGTCAGACTGATCACTCCTGGTGCTTGATGATCAGTGCTCAGTGCTCTGGCATCATGGGATCAAGAGACACAATTTGAAAGAGGGCCGGCCCATGGTAGTCCAGTGGTTGAGTGTCGACCTATGAACCAGGAGGTCACAGTTCACTTCCTGATCAGGGCACATGCCTGGGTCACAGGCTTGGTTACCAGTGTGTGGCATGCAGGAGGCAGCCAATCAATGATCATCACTGATGTTTCTATTTCTCCTTCTCCCTTCCTCTCTGAAATCAGAAAACACACACACACACACACACACACAAAACAACTTGAAAAAGGGACTTGACATGGGACAAATTCCATCAAAGGACAAAGGATATGCTAAAAAGCTTATGATCCATGAGGGCCAAGGATTAAAAAGAATGGAGCGCTAGAAACTGGAATTCCACACTAAAGTAATTCACCAAGACCGAAAGCCAAGCAGGGCCACTCACAGGTCAGAAATGTGCAACCACGAGGCCCGATGGAGGGGAGTGGGAACCCCTTGGTAGAACTGACTTCGTGTCCAGACAACTTGCAAAGGAAAACGGCACAACAAAAGTCCCTGAAGATAAGCACACAAAGTATAATCACAACGTCAACTATACAGGGCAGGGCAAAAGCAGGCTGACAGTTGTTTGTATGGAAAACAATACAGTAATAAATAATAATACAATCATGAACTGTTTCAGGTACTCACAACTGTAAATCTGTTTTTGTCCCACTCTGTCTACAAAGAAGACACAAAAATCCTGGTTTCTATGCAACTAATTTCACTGCGCAAAACAAAGAAGGCAAGAACTGATGGAAGTCGGTGGAGGGACTCAGTGACCCGACACCCAAGCAGAAAGTTTAAGTTCCCTTTCAGAAACGAATGGATTAAACACTTGTAATGCTAATTTGGCTGTAGAGCATTTGAACGACACACATTACCACGCAGTAACCATTAGGTATGTTCCAAATAGCACACTCAACTAATTTTCAATGCGCAAGAACACTTTCAAAAGCTGACCACTCACTAGTCCAGAAAGGAAGTCTCACAAATCCCCCAAAACAATGATTGTTCAGACTATTTCCTATCATCACTTGACAATTAAAGTAGAGATAGTCAATATCAGAGCAATTTAAAAATATGCATGTAACTAAAAATCACACTACAATATAGTACATATGTTGAGGAATAAGTTATAATTAAAGCTATAAAAATTACTTATTTAGAATAAAATAATAAGAAATATGAAAATAAACGCATATCAAAATAAACCCAATATCAAAATATATAGAAACCCAGAAAATATAATAGAACAGGAACTAAATATTATGGGGAAATGTTAGATTTTAGTAAATGGCATTTGTAAATTGGTTTTCCAAAAGAAAAAAAAAATTGATCTTTATCTAAAACTACCAGAGGCTTGGTGCACAAAATTTGTGCATAGGGGCAGAGGGTGTCCCTCAGCCCTGCCTGCACCCTCTCACAATCTGTTAGGGCTGGCTCCTAATGGCTCGCCTGCCTGCCTGATCACCCCTAACCACTCTGCCTGCCTGCCTGATCAACCCTAATTGCTTGCCTGCCTGCCTGCCTGACTGC
>PVJC01047041.1:0-13063 GCA_004026665.1 Murina feae
GCTTCACTTTCTCTCCTGCCGCAATGGAAAGGGCTGTTTACTCAGGTCCGGGAGTGGCGGCCGCCATGTTGGCTGGGCTAATTTGCATACAGCCGCTCTGATTGGCTGGTGGGCGTGGCTTACCCTGTCTCGGAGAAACGGTTAATTTTAATATTTCGCTTTTATTAGTTTAGATATATATATATATATATATATATATGAGCTTAAGTGGCCGTTCCACCATTTGACCATTCAACCATTTGACTGTTCGACTGGTAACTATGATGTGCACTGACCACCAGGGTGCAGACACTCAACACACAGACATGGAAACATGGAACAGACTGATGAATCTCAGAGTGAAGTGGGGAGGGGGAGGACGGGAAGAGATTAACCAAAGATCTTATATGCATACTAGAGGCCTGGTGCACAGATTCGTGCACCTGTGAGGTCTCTCAGATCTTTATTTTTGTCCAGACCTCTCACCTGAGAACCCAAATCCATATACTGGTCATCTTAACTTGTATATCCTTTAAGCACCTCAAGCTCAGATGCTCAAAACTAAGCCTTACTCAAGGAGTTTTCAGTCACTTGGGAAAAACCTCACTTTTTACTAAGGGAGACTTCAAAGAGGAAGTGACTTATGACCTGAGCCTTCAAATAAGGGTATGATTTAATATAGACTTGAGAGGAAAGCAAATTCACTCAAGTGAAAGACAAGTACACAGAACCAGGAAAGCTTCGTGGTATACAGTAGAGAACCAGGGTAACATATCCAAATCTTCTTTCTTAATGTTCTTATTTCAGTCTTCAGTAGACCTGTTCAACCTCAGGCCTTACTACCATCCCCCCTTCCTGGTTTAATGGTATTGAGATGAATAGAAGACCTTGTTCCCACTTAAAACCTGAATGTTGCTGATCCTCATCAAGGATCACGGAATAACTGAATGACTATACAGTACCATCTGTGAAATCATTCAACCCTTTCTGTTGTGATGATCCTATTGGGAAAAAAATGAACATAAAAGTTGAATTCTATTTCAATGAACCTTATGCATAAATTGAATGACAGACAGCCTGAATGATAACCACAATTGTTTATCACTTGCCTAGTAAGTACCCAAGTGGTCCTGTCTTTCACAGTAATGGGTATGGTCTCAGGCTCAATGATAAACCATTAATCCTAACAACACATGCATAAGCCAGTTGCAAATATTTTTAACTGTTTGAATTTAATCAAGGCCTGCACTATTTTTCAAAGGACTGACTTAGGACCATCCTGAAGCTGATTTCTGGCCAGTTTGTTGTTAAGACAGACAGGCAATGCTTTCGGGATACATTGCTGTTACACATACAGATCAGCTGCGGAGGCCAAGAAAATCCATGACATTTCTTCCAAGAGAAGAGAGTGAACCTTTCACTGTTGGATAAATACACAACAAATGACTCCAGTTCTCCCCCTTGTTTCCCCATATCAATGAGCTCCAAAGGCTGGAGTTAACTGGTTAGCAACCCCAGGAGGTGGCAAGCTCCCTGCCATTGAAGAGTTCAAGCGGCTGGATAACCACGTGATAGGAACCTTAGGAAGGACTCAAGCATCTGAATATCTAAAGGATGTGACCTCTTGCTTACCTTAGACTATACAATTATACAGATGCATTCATTTCTAACAATCAATTGCACACTTGTGAAAATCGCCTCTAAATAGGGCCACCTGTACAATGATTATTAGTTCTGAGGGTTTTGTGTGTTTTTTTCAGGTCCAGACACAAATTGAAACAGGGCTTCTGGGAGCAATTAGACAAATGGGGGAATTCTTGTGTGGCTTAGCCCTTAAATCCTTTGGAATCTCACTTGTTGGGCCTTTTCTTTTTAATATTGTGTGCTTGTTTGTGTCCTTTTTATTTGGCTGAAGATGGGAACAAGTGGGGACCAATCAGGCAACTCATCCCGCAAGAGCAGGAAATTAGAAAATAGGGTGCTGGCTTTAGGATTAACTGTCCCTTGAGGCCCAGGCTCCCCAACCACTTATCAATTCCCTGGGCATCCTACTAGCCTTTTGCCCAGTTCTTCCAGAAGGAAAGCTTAACTGTATGTTAGTAAAAAACTGTATGTTAGCTGAGCCACAAGTTTTCCTTCTGTAAATTGGGCATATCCCCTTCAGCTTATCACTCTGTGGGTCTATATTTTTAAACATTTTGCAGAGTTTCAAGTTCTCAGCAGCTGTGTGGTTCTCCCTGATTAGATTTCAAAATATACCTGCCTGTTTTTATGTCCCAGCTGGTGGATACTATACTGTAGCAAATTAATTTACTTATTTCCTCCTTCTCTCCCTCTTTCCCTTCCTAATCTCTCCCTCTCATTCTTCATTCCTTCTCTCCCTTTTTCCCTTTTTCCATTCTTTCTCCATCCCTCCTTCTTCTCCCTTTATCCCCACTCCCTACCTTTCTTATTTTGAAGATCAGTATTTCCACTGTATACTAATAATCGTTGCCCTGTTTTAATTTCATGCATTCAGGCTGCAGTCTTTTTATACCCCAGTATGAAGAAATTATCTTAGAAGTTCATTGACAATATTTTTGTAAAGATAGTGCATGGGATGGAGAGTCTTAAATTCTTCAAGGAACTCCCCCTAATTGATTGAGGGGTGGGCTATCATTTCCTGACCTATGACAATAAAAAGTCAAGGACAAGACAAAAACCCAAGTGATGACTGACATATCACCAATGGCACAGATGAGGCGTTTCATATCCAAGCAGGAAAAGCACACATGCATGAGAAGTCCAAGTTATTCCAAAGGAAAATCTCTAAAATCAACATTTAGATTTAGATTAAAGTGTAAAGGGTTGAGGCAATGGAAAGCAGAGTGGAGAATACAACAGCCTCTATGAGTGGTAAGCACCCTCTCTACCCAGTCACTTGTTCCTTTGACCCTTATTGAAATGCCCACATGTTTTACTCCTTGGAGCTAATGTTCTATCTTAGTCATATTATGAGTATATACACATGCTACATGAAACCATAAGATTTAAGAACTGGAGGGATAATATCCTCTACTCCAGTGCTTTTCAGACTTTGTATGATGACCCATTAGAGGGTCATAAAATTATTTTAGTGGGTCATGACTAGAAATTTAGAAAAATAAAATATAATGAAAATGTCAAATTGATCTTATTTAATTTCATAAAATTTATTATAATTCTACATACATATATGTGTGCATATTGGGTCATGATATACAATTTATTACGGTGAGTTGGTGTATTAGTTATCACAATTACTTCAAAATCTACTTAAAAGAATAAGCATTTGTTATCTCACCATTTCTGAAGGTCTGGAACTCGGGAGCAACTTAGCTAGATGGTTCTGGTTCAGAGTCTCTCATCAGGTTGCAGTCAAGATGCCAGCCAGAGCTGCTGCAGCCCTCTGAAAGCTTTATGGGACTGAAGGACTTGCTTCCAAGATGTCCTACTCACAGGGTTAGAAAGCTGGTGCTGGCTTTTGATTGAAGACTCCAGTTCCTCTTTGTATGGACCTCTTTATAGGATTGCTTGAATGTTCTTGGAATATGGTACTTGCTTCCCCCAAAAGGAAGCAACCCAAGAGAGCAAGGCAGAAATAGATTGTGTTTTATGACCTAGCTTTAGAAATCACATAACATCACTTTTGCCATTTGGGTGGTGATACAGACCAACAATGATACGGTGTTAGAAAAGACTATAGAGAGGTACAAATACTAGCATACAAGGCTTATTAGGGGACATCGTGAAGGTGGCTGCCACAATTGGAGTAAAAAAAGTTTGAGAACTTGACTTGTCTAATCGCCCACTTTATGCATAAATCTCAAACTGTCACCAAACCCTGAAGACTTGCCATTTATATATAGGTTTTACTATTGTAATTACAAGATACTTAAAATGTTAATGTGGCTATAGTCAGTGATTGAGTTGTTATGGAGGCTACTTACTACAAGCACATTATAATGAACAAGACTTTTAGCCAGTCTTTTATATCTTGATTATTATAGTAGTTTAACTGGTCTCTTTGTTTCCATCCTTGTTCCCATCAGTCTTTTCACCCTACAGCAGCCAGAAGAACACATTAGTGTTTTTAACTTTTTATTATGGACATTTTTAAACATATAATGAACGCTCATGTATCCATTATCAGCTTTAACCACTTGTTTTTGCTTCTGGTCCTCCCTCTCTCTCTTCTTCCTTCCTTCCCTCCCTCCCTCCCTCTTGTATATATCTGTCTGTCTGTCTGTCACTGTCTATCTGTGTCTCTGTCTCTGCCCCCGATACATACTTTTGTTTTTGCTGTTGTTGTTTGGCTGGAGTATTTCAAAGCAAATATAACATATTATTTACCTGTAAGTACTCCAGGATATAGCTCTAGTAGATAAGAATCTTTTTAAGAAAAAACATAACCACAATTTTATGATCGCAGCCAACAAAATTAACAATAATTTCTTATTATCTAAAGCCCAGCTCATGTTTACTATTCCTTTATTGTCTAAATGACTTTTTTTTACAGTTGATCTGTTCAAATCTCAATCCTACCATATTACATTACATCCTCTTTAGTCTCTTTTAGTTGATAACTGATATCCCTCCTTTCTTTTTGTACCATTTTATACTTATTAGAGAAACCAGGTCATTTATCTTATAGAATTTCCTGCTTACTGAATTTGGTAGATCATGCATTTAAGGTGTTTATTCTTCTTATCACCTGTAAATTAGTGATAAAGCCAGAGGCATAATTATTCAGCCTGACTTCTTTTGCTAAATATTTTGTTTGTGAATTCAACCATGTTGTTCTGTGTAACCACAGTTTATTTTCATTGCTGTATATATCAATGCATTTTTGAAATATTTCTCATTTGTGAAATTCTGAAGACTTGAAAAGACTGATCTATGTACCCTTAACATAGGAAAACCTTTTCCCCTTTACTTTTTATTTTGACACTATTGCATACTTACAGAAAAATTACAAGAATAGTACAAAAAAATTCCCTGTATGCTTTTTGTTATTCTTTCTCCCTCTCTCTTTTTCCCTTCCTCTCTTTCTCTGAGATAGACTATTTTTATTAGTTAATTTCCCCCTCTAATAGTTTGCTAAATGTGTATTTATATACTGCTCTTGTTTTACTGTGGTAAAATATACTTAACAAAAATTTACTATTTTCACCATTTTAAGTGTACAGTCCAGTGGCCATTACGTACATTTACATTGTGCAAGTCACTACTCTTTTAGTGGTTGCCCTGGAGTTATGTCTTTGAACCATCAAAGAATAAAATAATGTGTTACTTTTACTGCTTTCTGAACAAAATAATGGCCTTAGAACACACTATTTTGTTTACTATCATACTTTTTGTGCTTACTGCTGTTATATATTTTAACTATGTTTTAACTACTGTAGCGTTTTACTATTATTGTTTTATAGAATCCATTTTAATTTTGTTGACCTTTCCTACTGCTTTCCATTTTTGTTAGTCCCATGCTTCCACCTGTGATATTTTTTTCTATTTGAAAATTCCCTTTAGGTTTTCCTTTAGTGCATTTTTGTTGGTGATAAATATTCTCAGGTTTTTTAAAGGCTCTAGTTCACTATGAATAGATATTTCTTTCATTGATTTTTTTTTTTAATAGAGAGTAGAAGGGAGAGAGAGAGAGAGAGATACAAAGATCCATATGAGAGAGACACATTGATTGATTGTCTCCCACACACACCCTGCACCCCAATGAGGGCTAAGGATGGAACCTGCAACCTAAGTACCGGAAATTGAACCCCCAATCCTTTGGTGCATGGGTCGATGCTCTAATCACTGAACTTAAGGAAATTTTTTTTCATATCAAATTTGAGGTTGACAGTTTTTTTCCACCCCCCCCCCAAAGGCTTTGAAGACGTCATTCCCTTTACTTTTGGCTTTTCACTGTTTCTGTTGAGAAGTCAACTATCAAGCTTATAATTGTTTTGTGGAGGCAATGTGTCTTTTTGGATTATTTTTACTATTTCATTTTGTCTTTGGTTTTCAACAAAAATAAAACTGCTTCAAGTTTTATTATAATGTGCCTAGGTGTGGCTTTCTTTGTGTTTTTTCCTGGGGGTCAGTGGTGCTTCTTGAATCTGTAGCTTGATGTCTTTTGTCAGTTTTGGAAAACTCTTAGGCATTATTTCTTCAAGTGTTTTTATATCTCATTGCCTCTTTATTTCCTTCTGGAAAAATGCATAATACCTTTAACCATGACCTGTCCAGATTTTACATACTTTTCTGTATTTTTCACCCTTTCATTTTTGTACATGCTTCAGCACAAATTTTTTTCTTCCTAACTTTTTTTTCCATTTTACTGACCTTAGCTATATATAATCTTCTGTTAAACCCATATATTAAGCTGTAAGTTTTTTGTTATTGTAATTTTTAGTACTAGAGTCTCCATTTAATTCTTTAGACATGAGCATGTTTGGTAGCACTTTAAAAAAAATCTGTATCATCTGTAGGTATCGATTTTTTATCTTTTCTCTTGGTTTTTGTTCATGTGATTTTATCTCTTGGTATGCTTGATTAATTTTTATTGAATACCAGATATTATATAGAGAGATAAACTGAGGAGCTGGATAATGGCATTTTCCTGAAGAGAGGATTTACTTTGATTTTTTTTGCAGGTTGTGGGTAGGAGCAAATCATCTAAATCTAAGGAGGGATTGAACCAATTCAAAGCTGAGTTTCAATCTTTGTGAGGATTAGTAACTTCCTGTTCACTCCTAATACCAGTTGTAGCCCTTTGGAGATCTCAGTTTAGAACCTGTTTATCAGACCTCTCCTCTTGGGTGGGTCCTGTCTGCCAACGTTTGTCACTCCATCTCCAAAAGACTATGGAGCTTCTGCTCAGCACCTCAGTCCCAGCAATAAGTAAATACCTTGAGAGGAAAAGTGGTGCCCAACATCAGGCCCACAACTCTGTGTCTCCCTTCTCTTTGGCATCTTGGTTTCTCAAGACCTCACTGCATTGGTAGTTTCCCAGTGTCTTCAAGTGGATTTTTTTCCCCTCACACATTTTGCTCAGCTATTCTAGTTGTTCACAGCACAAAGGTTCGTCTGCAACAAGCAATTTTGGCATTATTAGAAATGACTACCCTCCTATGTCCTTTGACTTGACCCCAGTAATTTTTGGTAATTCTAGATACCACAAAAGGTTTTCATCTCAACCTTTTTATTTTCTGCCAAAGATCTGAATTCAACCTTTTTTTCCCCCCAAGAAGCCCTGACATATTTCCGTGAGACATAATATTTAAAGACCTTAAATTGGACATTAAGAATGTTCATTACTACTGGGTTGCATTGTTTCTTTGCCTTTACAGTGGTAAAGTTAAGAAATATGCACCTCTTAGAAAGTAAAACTAAAGAATCCATACTGATCATTTCAATTTTTAGGAAGATTATTTTACTCAACGTTTGTGTTTTTATACTATCTCTTTTATACTGAAAATTATTGTTCCTAATAACATTAACATTATTACTTATTTGCTTTGTGTGTATATAAATATATACATATATATGATTTGGCTTATTCTAATATGTGTGCGTTAAAATGACAATACCATCATAAATACTAACAAAAGACTGAATTCAATTGAATTTTTCTTCTGTTTGTCTTCAGTATATATTCCACCAGGGATATGCAGTAAAAATATTGTGTTTCAAAATCTTCAAATTATTCTGTGTTCTATGATTATGCCATCAACTTGATAGACAGGTTTATTTTTTTGAATTGTTCAATTTTAACGGATTGATTTTTTCCCTCTTTGATTTAATTTTGCTTTAAAATTATATGAAATATTAAACAGTTCTAAATCAAAAACTATGTAACAAGTTAGATTTAGAGAGATTTAACTTCTATCACTGTATTCTCTCCCCATTCTTTCTGTTCATCTACAGGCAGTGGCTTTTACTTTTTCATTTATTTTTTCACACACACATATATTATGATATATATATATATATATATATATATATATATATATATATATATGCGATCTCCATTTTCTTTACACAAAAGATTGCATAATGTATGCATTATTCTGTACCTTGTTTTCTTTACTTAGCTATACATCCTTTGTAGATATTTCTATAGTGGTTACTGACCCGCCAGCTCCTGCATGTCCTGCATCCCCAGTGTGGGCCCACAGACCAAGTCAGGTAAGTGACCAAGTCTTAGTTGTCTTTGGCAAAATGAAAAATCCAAGAATAATACACATTGGTTAGTTCATTAATTAAACTTAATTAAATGAACAACTTAAAAATAAAAAAAAGAGAGGAAGGTTTGTTGGGGGAAAATGGTAGTGGAGGCAAAGAGGAAGAGAAAAATAATTCCAGGTTCAGTTTAAAATCCAGGTGGACAGACTTAGTGGTTATTGGATATGGCAGTTGATCAAGATGAAGGAATAGAGGTTAATATCACATTTCCAGTTTGATTAACTAAAAGAAAGAGAGGAAGAGGAGTTCATTTCTGAGGAGAAAGATGTTTCATTTGGACAAGTTGGATTTGAAGTGCCTGTAGAACCTCCTGTTATCTTTAGGCTTATTATGTACGATCAGTGCCCTTTACACATAACAACAACAACAACAAGAGCCACACATACCCATTACAGCCACGATCTCAGGTAATCTTGTTATCTATCTGTGTTTTGGATCTTTCTACTTGGATGTCTAACAGGTATCTCAAATTTAACCTAGCCAAAACCCAAATCCTCATTCCCAAGAATCTTAGTATGGAGAGGTAGTATGGCATGGTAGTTAAGAACACTGACCCTAGCCCTAGCCAGTTTTGCTCAGTGGATAGAGCGTCAGCCCACGGACTGAAGGGTCATGGGTTTGATTCCTGTCAAGGGCATATACCTTGGTTGCAGGCTTGATCCTCTCAATCAATTGATGTGGATGTGTCTCTCTCACATTGATGATTCCCTCTGTACCTCTCTCCCCCTTCCACTCTCTCTAAAAAAAAATCAATGGAAAAATATCATCAGATGAGGATTAACAACAATAAAAAGAACAGTGAACCTAGAGTAGATTGCTTGAGTTTGTGTCCCATGTCTACTAATTTACTGTATGACCTTAGCAAATCATTATCTTTGTCTTAATTTCTCATCTGTAAAATGGGCATAATAACAATAGGATTAGGATTGTTAGGAGGATTATATCTGTTACTGTACATAAGGCACTTACACAAGGCCTGACACAGAGGAAGTACTATAATTTTTCTAATATCACCCTTAAATCCATTTCTTCTCAGGCATTCCTTGGCCAAATTCAAGCCAAAACCTAGATCCTATCCTTGATTCTTCTATTTTCCTCCCTCTATAAATGCCACCCATCAACAAGTACTGGGGCTACCTTCAAAGTATTTCTCAAATCCCAGAGGAGCTGCCTTGTCTCCTTCCTGGATGACTGCAGCAGCCTTCTAGCAGCTCTCAACTCATCCATTCCTTTACCTACCAGCGCAAACTCTGATGAAGCCCATGAAACTTTTCAAAGCACTTTCAAAATGAGCACTAATCTTCTCTCTTGCCTGCTGCGAATCCTTTGGCACCAACCCTGTCAAGCTCTAGCCTTCTCTTCCCCAGACTGCCAGGCACACTGTGTAACCTACGCCTGGATACACATGTTCTCTTAACACTCCTGAGAACGTGACCTATCTTCCCATCTAGAAAGCTCTTGTCTGCATCTCAGCTTGATGAACTTGCAGCACAATGTTGTAAAATCTTCACAGTTAGCATTAATTGATAGTTGTTCATCAGAGAAGAATAGAAATCTGCTCAAGTTCCCACAAAGGGGTTTTCTACTTGTTTGTTTAACAAACATTTCTTGAGCTACATACCAAGCTCTGTCCTTGAACTTTTAAAAGGTGGAGATGATTTTGCCTGGAGCTTCCTTCCCTAAAGGAGACCGTGACTGTGAAAGGCCTTGTAAAGTAACTCAAAACTGGGAAGATCTAGGTATTTCCAGGAGCACCTCAATGAGCATCTGCTGGTGTCCCTACTAATCCCACATCGTTTCAGCCCCTGTTCTTCCCCTATCTTGCCTGGTCCTCAAGGTCAGCATACAGGCAAACTGGCTGGAGAACTGTGGGTAAGGCTGCCACTGGGGCGATTTATAGAACCTTGACTGTTGTGCCTACATAATGGCCTTGCCCCTGAAGGCTCAGCCATGCCTACACTTTTGAAGAAACAGCATGTGGCTCTGTACAAAAGACAGTAAGGAGTCAAGCTGATGGCCTCTCCCTGCATCCCTTTGCCCAGGCTATTAGAGCTCCAAGGTGCTCAGAGAGCCCTGGAATGGCTTCTTCCATAACGCAACCTCCCTACAGCACAGAATGGCTCCACAGTGCCACCCAGAGGCCACCAGTGCCAGCAAGCAGAGAGAGTTTTGATTCTGAAGGTGGGCTTTGGGGGTTTACAGGCTGGTACATTGGAGGTCTGGACTTAATCCAGGCTGAGGTATATCTGGGTGTGTGGCTGCACATCCACTCCCCTCAAAGCCTGTGTCCTGTACTTGCCTCCTCGCCTCCTTTGTACTTATGGCCAATGTGATACAAAAGGCTCTGGAGAAACCCAAAAGCCGACTCTGAACTTCTAGTTTTGAACAAATAACAAAGGAGAACAATTGCTGCCACACATCCACGTGCAAGAGATATTTGGTAGATGTGCTAAAGATAGCATTCCCAATAAACAGGTGGAGAAACTGCCCGCATAGGTGGTGGGACAATTAGCTAGCCATTTCAAAAACAAGGACATTTAAACCTCCATCTTACATCATACATTCAAGTAACATCCAGACGGACTGAAGAGTTTAATGTCACACTAGATGAAAGTATTGCTAAATATGTATATAGTCTTGGAGTGGGCAACTGTTCTATATATAACACCAAACACAGACACTATAAAGGAAAATATTGATACATTTATTCAAAGTTTAAAAACTTTTGTGCGTTAAAAAATCAGCCCTGGTCGGGTGGCTCAGTTGGTTGGAGAGTAGACCCATACACCAAAAGGTGGTGGGTTTGATTTCTGGTCAGGTTACATACTAGGTTTCAGGTTCAATCTTAGTTAGGACATGTATGAGAGACAACTGATCAATGATTTTTTTCTCTCTCTCTCCCTCTCTCTCAAATCAATAAAAACATATCTTCGGATGAAGATTTTTTAAAAATCATAGGCAAGGTTAAAAACTAAATAACATACTTAGCAAAATGACACATATGAAAGACAGTGATTAATATCTATAACATATTAGGAGTTTTTACCAATCAATAGAAACAACAAACAAATATCCCAGTGGGAATATTGGAAAAATACATGGACAAGCAACTCGTCAAAAGACAAACAGGTGACAGAGAAACAGTAAGAAATGCCCAGCCCTAATAATAATAATTAAAGTGACACAGAGATTACATTTTTTTTCAACTACCAAAGGAACAAAAATTTTAGAGTGGAACTAACTCGTGGAGGGGATAGATGATGTGAAGACCAGGTTGGCCCACACACTGCTGAGGGAGGGACCATTGGCAAGGCCTTTCCGGAACACAATTTGATGTCATAGATTAAAATCCTTAGCAAACATTTCACATCCTGGTATACAGAAGTTTCATTTTTAATAATTTATTCTAAGGATATAATACTATATGTGTGCAAAGATTTAACTGCACAGGGATGTTGACAGTAGCTTTTTTCAAAAAAAGACACATAAAAAGGAAACAACTAAATAGACAACCATTTAAAATGATTTTTAAATGTATTTTCATTGATTTGGAAAGATGTTCATGCTGTATCATTAGGTGAGAAAAGCAGGTTAAAGGAAAATAGCATGCATAAGTTAATCCCTTTATGTAAATAAAAGTAATATATGCACTACATGTTTAAAAAATAGATTGGGCTATGTAACAAAATATTCACAGTGATTTCCTCAAGTCAGGGAAGGGGCAGTAAGGATTACACATGAGTTTCTTCTTTTGCCTAATTGATATTTCTTTTCATTTCAATGTAAAATATTCATACTAGTTCTTTTGTTGCATTTATTTTTTTTTTACTTTCTTAGATTTTAAAAAAAGCTTATGTTTACTGTTCACATTTTACATAATCAGCAACTGTAAAAATTCAAACAGACAGGAGTATATAGATACTTTCCCTAGCACCACTCCATTCTCAAGAGACGACTGTTGGTGGACAGGTTGGTATATATTTTTCCAGACATTTGTACGTATATATAAACATATGTTTGTATATTTTAATACAAATGGGATCACACTATATACACTGTGCTGTGACTTGCTTTTTTCAGTAAACAATATGTCATGGACATAATTCTATGTCAATACATATAGATTTACCTTATGCTTAAAAAGTATGCATGCCTTTCAATAGCTGCATATTGTTACCCCATACAGATAAACTCAAATCTTTTTTTCTGATTGCTCTACAATGATAATGTATTGCTTATATAATGGAAATGAAATAAAATGTTTTCTTGAAAAAAAAATAGGGGTAAAAAGGAAAGGAAGAAAGGAAGGAAGGAAAGGTGAAAGGCAATTTTGTTTGTTAACTTTAACTTTCATGTGGATTTGGGGGTTTCTTCTACTTGGGAGATATCTTTGATTCTAGAGAGTTGTTGGGGTTGATGAGGTCCACAAGAAAGACTGACTTACTCCATGATTAAATAAAAGAGTTCTAGGGGCTTTGGGATTTCTGGTGGCTTGTACAGTCCAAGGCTCCAGGCTTGCAGAGGTCTTAGAGTAAGGTGACCAGACGTCCTGCTTTTGGCGGGACAGTCCGATTTTTAACAATTTGTCTCGTGTCCCACAGCATTTTAAAAAAGTCCCGATTTTTGGAAAGAGACATATGTACTACTCTTTGTAATATTTTAAGTAATAATAATAATAAAAGAACCCCCCCCCCCGGATCAATGGTGTCCCGCTTTACCAATGTTAAAATCTGGTCACCTTATCTTAGAGCAAAAGTTCAACAGAACCTCCAGTGACTTTGAAGGAAAAAAACAATAAAAGTAGAAACAAAATCAATCATAACAA
>PVJC01047042.1:0-13062 GCA_004026665.1 Murina feae
GTAGATTTAAATGAGCATCTCCAATAATAACAATCTTCTCACAAGAGAGCCCGTTTTAAACCTTTGCTATGGTCAAAGTTATCTAAGTGGGAGACCTTTTCATCAAGGGAGCTGAAGACAAGCAAGGCTTCTTCCATACACTTAAATTAAACTCCGCCCCCGCCCCTTGCTTTGCAGAGTATCAATAACTCAAGACAGAAACAGCATATGGGGAACCTAGAAAACCATTCACACTCAACAGATATGTCCGGCTGAATTACTGGCTCCACCTCAGCAGAGGTTAAACATTACCAGGTGTAAGGAGAGACTTTTGTTAAAACACTGTTTCATATGACTTCATCTCACAGAGTTAAGGTTCGTGTATCTTTATATCCCCCTACTGTGGAATGATTTCCCCCTCTCCTATTCATTTCAGCAGCCCTGTCTTCTTCACTCTCTTCCCCATTTCATTCCCCATCCCAAGAAAAGAATACTTATGTCTTTCTCTTTCAGCGTGCCACACTAAAACACTGGAACAGTCTTAGTTTATTTTATTTCCTGCTTGAGATGATGTCATCACTGCATGCTCTAATCTAAAACTGGCAAATACATAGTCCATACACCCATCACTCACACCTTGCCCATGGCAGACATTTGTTTTAAAAAAATTGTGGTACTGCTTTCAAAGTTTTCTCAATACATTCGAGGCAAGTATTACAAATTGGTGGGAACAGACACGTGAGGTAAAACCTAATTACCACCACTGTATGTGGGATCCTGGTCATGGCTCCCTGTCTTGTCTATATATGTAGTTCTCCCTTCGAAGCTTTGTAGGCAGTAGAGGTTCGGGATCTATTAGGCAGACTTTAAAAAGAAAGGCACACAATTTTCCTTAAACTCAACTACAAACTCCTTAGCAAACCAATTCCAAAATATGCCAGACATCTACCTCTACAAGCTTTTATTCCATTCCTTTCTTCTATCCTATTTTTTGCCCCTATCCTTCATTCAGTCATGATACTGGTCATTGTTTCAAAAGGATGACCACTCTAGGAGCCTAACAAATCAATGAGACCATTGATGTTGTAAGAAACTTCTGAACTAAAGTGAAGTCATAGCTTCATCACAGAATTACTTTTGAAGAGACTAAATGTGCTTGTATCCATTTTAAAAGGAAATATGCACAAGACTCTGGGGGGTAGGGGAGGAGGGGGGAAAGTCAAGGGGAAAAATGGAGACTTACTTAACACTTTTTGTAATACTTTAAGCAATAAAACAAAATTTAAAAAAAGAAAAATGAAATACAAACAAAGCGCATCTCCCCTGTTGCAGAGGGCTCCATGCCCTTGGGGTCCTCTCCTGGTACTTGCTGGTGCCATAGACACATGGCTTCTGGGCTTGCCTCCAGGGTCTCAATGGGAGGTAGGAAAGTTAACAGTGGGAGTAGAGACTCAAACATCCCTACCTAATATCTGACTGCTGCTTCCCTTTAGATTTTGATTTACCCAAGCTGTACGATAGAGTATCAAGAAAGAGGAAGGAGGGAGGAAAGTTGGGGTAGGAAGGGGTTGTTGGAGTAGGAAAGAAGACTAGGAAAGTGGAGGAGGGAGGAAAGGAGAGAAAAAGAAGAGGGGAGTTATGAGGTGCTGTACATGGATTTTCTAATTTAATCCTTTCCCCCAGTGGGAAACTGAGGCTTAGAAAGCTTAGGCAACTTCCTTAAGATCTCATAGCTAGCAAGTCACAAAGCAAGGATTTGAAATGAACTCAGGTAGTCTGAATCCAGAGTCTATTGTTCCTACAAGGAGTAAAAGAAGCAAAACAGTCTGAAAAAGGTTAAAGAGGCATTCTGGGGAAGTTTGAGCATCATTGGGAGTGGAGAAACAGAGGTAATGCTATCCAAAAACTGGGAAATTGAAAGTATAAGGATACTGGAGATTTTTCTAATGTAAATGCATTCTTTTCAGAGGATGAAATGGGCTAACAGAGACTAAGAGATTTCTCCTGAGTCAGAATAAGAAGGGAACCTCTTTCCTCCCAACTCGAAGAACTGTCTTCAGAAACAGACTCTAAATAGTTGGGATGGGATGGGGGCAGGGAAGGAGGGATGGGGAATGGGTTGCAAGGGAAAAGGGAGGATTGGAAATGAATATTGTGGCTGTTGCCCTCATGGAGTTCAAGTGTCACAATGCCAGAAGCCTTCTCCTTCTTGGCCTCCTGGGTGGGGGTCAGGGAAGGCCCTGGGGTGAATGAGTGGGGATTCATTCAGGGAAAATGGATGAGACGATACTCCCTGTCCGGCTTGGCTTGACTTGCCTGTGTTGGAACAAGTGTTCCAAGGCAGGCATTCCACACAAGTGGTCATAGCACTCTGCATTCTTGGAAGGGACCATCATTCAACAGGAACGTGGATGGCTTTGTTATGTCTTATCTCCTCATCTGCAGTTGGAGGTTTTCCTTCCTTTTGCAGGTGCTCTCATTTCCTTCATTATTTGTTTATTAGAAAATCTTGTGGCCTTCCAAAGTCATTCTTATGCGAAGGAAGGTCGAATGTGATAACATATTTGTGTTGGCCAAGAGTGAGGACATAGCAAATACCGAAAGTCACATAATCACATGTAACTGAAAGTAGTACTTCGCGTGTAAACAAAGGCTCCCTGCCTCCCACAGTGGAGGTCATGAAAGTTTCAAAAGCACAGAGAGAAGGCTGGTGCTACAAATCTGGTGGCTTGAGTGCTGTGGAAGCTGTAGCTGGAACTATTTTTAAGGTTTAATTCAGGGACGGCAGGGGTCAGATAACGTTTTTCAAGCCAAAAGAATGCCTGAGGAGCATTAAGCTGGACCATGCTTTAGGTGTGGGAAATAAGGTCTCCAGTCATGGAAGCCTGGGGCGGGAGGGTTAGGGGGGAATCAAAGCAAAGCTGAGTGTGGTGGGCCAGAGAAGAACCTGCCTTATCCATGTCTCCAAAACTAAAGGTATGAGAAAGCAAAACAAGAGAGAAACCAAGCAGTCTTCCAGCCAAGCACTATTTAGATGATCTGATTTCTCACATAGCCTCTAAACATTACGTAGACAGCATGGTCCACATTTGTGTGCAGTTACAGGATCTTAACATTGCTAAAGAATAACCAAAGAATCTCAGTGTGAACACTGATCTTTATCATTACTTCACCGTGAAATAGAAAAACAAACAGAAGGTGACATAAATTACTGTCATATGAAAATGTCCCGTTCTTGAAATCCTAACTTTTTAATCTATTGACCCCTGTACATTAAGGGCCATTTGTATGAGTACTATATTGTATAATCTGCCTTGCTGCCAAGTATACTTAAGGTAATAGCAAAGATTACATAAAATATGCAATATCATAAACAAAAGAATGGTAAAGAAAAGTAAGGAGAAGGGAAACTAAGAAACGGGGGCATAAACTGTAACCAGAGCATAGAGTATATCCCGTGAAGTTCTATAGACCTGCCAAGGGTCAACCACAATTTACTTCAAAGCTTTCTAGCTGCCAACAGAAACAGGAGAATATGAACAGGTACACAGCTGAGAGTACCCATGAGCTAAGAACAAACCAACTGTTTTGGAGAAGCAATGTTCTTTGCAGCATTAAGACCACAAGAAAAAATTCTCCTGGAAGACTCAAAAAAGGAGACCCGCCCTAGCTGGTTTGGCTCAGTAAATAAAGAGCCGACCTGCAGACTCAAGGGTCCCCGGTTCGATTCCAGTCAAGGGCACATGCCCGGGTTTCAGGCTCGATCCCCAGTGCGGGGTGTGCAGGAGGCAGCCAGTCAATGATTCTCTTTCATCATTGATATTTGAAATCAATAAAAATCTATTTTAAAAAAGGAGACCCCGTGTCCTGTAACATGCACTGTCCTGGACTCATTCATTCATTCATCAATTCTTTACTAAGCCCCTGTAAAGAGCCAGCACTGTGTGAGGAGGTGGGGACCAGCGATGAGCAAACAGACTGGTCCTGCCCTCATGGAACTAAACATCTCCTGGCAGAGAAAGACACCAAGTCATCACAGATATTGATGTATAGCCTTAGCCAGTTTGGCTCAGTGGATAGAGTGTCAACCTGTGGACTGAAGGGTCCTAGGCTAGATTCTGGTCAAGGGCACATGCCTGGGTTGTAGGCTCAATCCCCAGTAGGAGGCGTGCAGAAGGCAGCCAATCAATGATTCTCATCGTTGATATTTCTATCTTCTTCTCCCTTCCTCTCTGTAATCAGTAAAAATATATTTATTTTTTTAAAAAGAAATTAACCTACAAATACATGTGATAAGGGCCACAGTGCTAGGAGAATAGCTAACAAGAAGAATCTAAGTTCACAACATCCTTAGGGATAAATTAGCATTGGTTTTCCTGGTGTTATAGGCAGTTGGACAAACATGAGTAGAGCAAGGATGATGGGCCAGGTATAGAAACTCACCAGGGCAGAAGTCCCAGGATAACTATCAAGGGGAAAAACTGGAAAAACAAGAACCTCACCCCCAGGGTAACCTTTCCTCCCCTTGCATATCACTGCTCAGGTGGTTTGGACCCCTGACTTTTCATATGTTGTTTAGACCCCCCATCCTGACCTTTTCCTCCCTGAAGATAATATCTAGGCCTCAGTTGTATCTCAGCTTCAGACCCAGAAAAGCAGCAAAATCAGACAAGTGACACTGTGGCAGCCTCAGAACCAGCTACATTGACTGATGACCCATGTCCAGGCTCAGGATGAAGGACCCAGAGAAAGCTTTCCCCCAGGAGAGCATGCCCATGCCATTCTCCCTTCTTCCATCTAAGAGGTCTCACAAGACTTGCAACCAGGGAAGCAGTGGGCAGTGGCAGCTCGTCCATAAACCTGTCTCCAAGGCCTGCTTTTCTCTGACTTCTTTGTGAGTCAATGAAGGCAACCCAGCCTTGGCTCTCCTGATGCTTCTTTTATACCCTTCTTGCCTCATTGTTCTAATTGTGTTCTTGCCGAGGTCAATAAATTGTTGCTTGCTTTGCTACACATTGTCTCTTGATTGAAACTTTTCCTTCAAGAAGACAAAAACTGAGGTCTCTTCATCTTGCCAGTAATACTGGGACTGTTTGAATCCCCAGTGTCTCACCTCCCATGATACTTTCAGAGAAAAGCACAGAAACTAGTATCTATGAAAGGCTTTGAAAAGTATGAAGCACTATGTAAATATAAGGCATTTTGTTTTAAAATAAATAAATAAAAAGCTGTTTGCTATCCTAATGACAAAGTAATCCAAGTAAGTAAAATAAGTTACATAAGTCTAATTAACTATAATTAATTATAGCAATTTAATCATTATACTTTGGGGATTCTAAATATCCTATTTAATAAAAGAGTAATATGCAAATTAGGTGTCACTCCATCACAAAGATGGCTGTCCCCATGGCCACAAAATGGTGATGCCCATAGCCACAAGATGGCCACACCCATAGCCACAAGATGGTGGTACCCAGTCCAGCTCAGTCCCGCCATTGAAGTGGTCAGCCTGTTAGCCAAGCAGGTGGAAGGGGAGGTGGGGGGTCCAAGGAGTGGAACAGGCAATCAGAGGGGGCTGGGGGTCCCCTCCCAGGCCAGAGGACTTCACCAGAGGCCTCAGGCATGGGCAAGAGTGGAGCCAGTAATCGGAAGGGGCAGAGACAGAGCTGGTGATCAGAGGGGTATAAGGGTGCCATACCCAGGCATAAGGCCTGGGCCAGAGGCCTCAGGCCTGGGCAGGGGCAAGGCCAGAGATCACAGGAGCCTGGGCTCTACAGAGTCAGCGATCAGAGGGGCAGGGGCGGAGCCTGCGATTGCAGGAGTCTGGGCACTTGTGGAGCCAGCAAACCAGGGGTCTGAGGGTCCCCTGCCCAGGCCTATAGCCTTGGCCAGAGGCTGCCAGTGGAGCAAGGGCAGAGCCAGTGATAGCAGGGGGCAGGATCAGAGCCAGTGATAGCAGAGGCCTGGGCTCTGTGAAGCTGGCGATTGGAAAGGTTTGGGGGTCCCCTGCCCAGGCCTGCATCCTGGGCAAAAGGTTACAGGCCTGGGCAGGGATGGAGCTGGGATTGGAGGGGCAGGGGTGAAGCCAGTGATCAGAGTGAACTACAGAGGAAACACCTTTTCTTACCGCCATTGGCTAAATTCCCTGTATGCCACTGGTAATATTCTTAGTAACTTGGGTAATAAGAATCCCTAAAGGCAATCTAGGGTTTTTCCACCACACTCCTGGAGAAAAAAAATGAAGGTCCACTGCTCAGAGGCTAAGAAATGTCATATCCTGCCCTAGCTGGTTTGGCTCAGTGCATAATGCCTCAGCCTGCTGACTTCAGGGTCTGGGTTCAATTCTGACCAAGGGCATGTACCTAGGTTGCAGGCTCCTCCCTGGTTGGGGCCCAGATCAAGGCATATGCAGAAGGCAACCAATCAAAGTGTTCCTCTCATTTTGATGTTTCTCTCTGTTTTTCCCTTCTCTTCCACATTCTCTAACAATCAATGGAAACATATCCTCAGGTTGAGGATAAAAAAGAAAGAAAGAAAGAAATGTCATATCCTAAGAAAGACATATCTTGAAAATGCCTAAAGAAAGTTGTCATTTTTTTCATGGTGAAGGGACTGGAGTCCATGTTGATGAAACACCTTGGTGGCTGCGGTGACTGGCAGTGGCTGCAGCAGCGAGGTGATGGGGCTGGTGACTTCCCCTGATTAGCCTGGTCACCTCCCACAAAGGGAGGCCAGACTGGGGCTTAGGCCTGCTCCCCAAGGGGAGCAGGGAGTGGGCCTAAGCCATCAGTAGGACAACCCCTGAGAACTCTCAATATGTGAGAGGGGGCAGACTAGGCTGAGGAACACTCCCCCCTAGTGCACAAATTTCATGCACCAGGCCCCTAGTCTATATAATAAAAGGGTAATGTGCAAATTGACCCTAATAGCAGAACCACTGGGAATGACTGGTCACTATGACACACACTGACCACCAGGGGGCAAATGCTCAATGCAAGAACTGCCCCCCGGTGGTCATTGCACTTCCACAGGGGGTGCTCTGCTCAGCCACAAGCCAGGCTGACAGCAGCCAGTACAGTGGTGGTGGAAGTCTCTCCCACTTCCTCAGCAGCACTAAGGATGTCCAACTGCAGCTTAGAACTGCTCCCCACTGGCAAGTGAACATCCTCCAAGGGTTCCTAGGCTGCCAGAGGGATGTCTGACTGCCAGCTTAGGCCCAATCCACTGGGGAGTGGGCCTAAGCCAGCATGTGGACATGCCCCAAGCGGTTCCAGACTACAAGAGGGCACAGGCCAGGCTGAGGGACCCCCCCCCCCCGAGTGCACAAATTTTTGTGCACCAGGCCTCTAGTGTAGAATAATTGTATAAATGTAACCTAAGCACTACAAAGCTACCACAATTCAGCTCTTCAATCACCTTGACCATGGACTAAACAGTGGGCTGATAATACATGCCATAACATGGTTACAAAATAAATCAGTGTCTGATTCTTTAAATTGCTAACTTATATATCAGTTCAACGCATTTCTATTTTGTCACATTAATGAATCCCATATAATCAAACATGGCTCATCCAACATGAAAGAGTTCCAATTTATATGATTTTAGCATAGCATCATTTGAACAAAATTGAAAAGAAGTTTTTCTCTCATCTTTCACTTATAGTGACCTGCTCCTTCTAAAATTGTTTTTAAAAATATTAACGCCTTAAATTGGCATAGTGCTTTAAAGTTTTTGGAGTCTTTTCATAAACACTCCTGAATTTATGCCTACAGTCATTCTGTGAAGTGGGCAAAGCAGAAAACTGAGGTTCAGAAAGCTTAAGTGGCAATTGTCAGCTGGTAGGTAATAAGAGAAGCCAAGAAGGATGGGGCTGCCTGCTTTCTAGGGTTCTTCCACTGTACCACTCTAAAAAACTACCTGGAAAGGCCGTTACATACAAGAAAGTGTGTATCATACTCCTCCCCAATGACAGGAGGAAAAGATGGAAGCTGGGCAGTCTCTGCTAAATGCAGGCTACACTGAGGACTAGAATAACTTACTTAAACAAGAATCCTTTCCAGGTTATGCAGTTTCTGAAGTGCTTTTGCATCATCTTTTTGGCCCCAGGAGCTTCACCAATAGCTCACCCCAATCTTTCTCACACACTAGTGAGCAAGCACCAATCATACAATCCCATGCTCATCTTCCCAGTGATAATGAGTGATTTTACCTGCACACTAAATAAAACAGCCCCTTGCCTCCTGGCATCAGTATTCCTTTTCCTTCCAGTAAAACTTCTTGGGTATATTTTCTCAATGACTCAAATGTAAGTGGAGTTGATCGAAGAATGAAAAAAAAATGAAAAGAGAGTCTTAGCACAATGAAACCAGTAGGTATGTACAAATCGGTACCACCCTGTTAGATAAGCATTCTCTCTGCTTTGCTGAGACTTTCGTGTTTGCTTATTTTATATGCAAACACAACTGGAGAAGTACAAGACAAAGTCACGGAGGACCAAAAGTTTGAATGACAAGCCCAAGAGACCCAGTCCCCATCTGGTCACATCTGCTCCTCCTCCAGATGTGCAATGAATTCGAACCTCTGCGCCAACAGAGCCGGGAACCAGGTGAGGCCCCACCTGCTCAGCAGAACCAATGCAGGCGTTGTTTTCAGAGCTTAGCTATAGAAATTCTTAGAGCCACAAACTTCAGAAATGATTGGAGGTTTTTAAAGAAATGACAAGAAGACAAAATCTACAGGGAGCAGTTTGGGCTTTGTTTTCATTTCTACTGATTGTACTCATCACCAAGTATTTCTTTTTAATGATATATGAGGCACTGAAGGGAATCCTTAGAAACCAAAAACATAGGGTTTTGTCCCCATGAAGAGCTGAGTCTTGCACTTGAACATCTGTCCTGAGATCTCAGAAAGGAGAGTCTAGAGGTCCTCTTAAGGATTAATAATTCTCTGAGGTGCCCCTGCTTCTAGCTAATCATAGCAACTAATTGCAGCCACGTGGCATAATCTCCTCTTCCCTTTCTACTTTGATTTTTCTAGGTGTTCCTAAGAAATAGTGAGGATAATCCTGATACAGTTTATAGAGGAAAAGAAAATTTCTGTACTGGGAACTTCAGGAAGAAGGGCGGGGGGAGGGGTTGGAGGGACAAAACAAAACCCTTGGTATATTTCTTTCCTTTTAAGGGTATGGGTTCAAAAGTGAATCAGACCTGAGTTTGAATCTGGTTCTGCTACTTTCTAGCTGTGTAAATTTGGATTTCTTAAATTCTTAACTTCTCTAAGAATTCCTCTCTGTAAAGGTGGAAAGACTTGGAGTACAGCCAATGGTTGTGAAGAAGAATTGAGGTGATGCAGGTAAGCATCTAGCAGGTGACCAGAATCTATTCAGTTGATGAAGGTCATTGGCATCAACTGCCCAATGCAGTCTCCACCTTCTCATCTGCTACTGCTAAGACCCTGAGGTCAAACACAGAGTCTTAGCAGTAGCAGTGGCCCTTCTCACTACTGCACTCAACTTCTTCCGGTAAGGCCACCTTCTCACAGGCACCGGTTCACACACTTTGGGAACAAGTCTGGGAAGTCAATATTTTCATTCTACCCTCTTCTCTACCATGTTCTAGCTGAAAGTATGCTTTCTTCAAGATGACTTTGTTAGCATGCATTGTTGTATTGGTTCAGATCTGCTGTGTTATGTGCTTATTCCAACAATTCTCTCAAGTTGGGACTTCTCCTTAGGATGTGCAGAGAGATCGCATGACCTGCTGCCCAACATCACCCTGCCCATGAAAACGGCAGAAAGGAATGGATCCCAGATGGCCCGATACAAAGCTTCTCCATAGCAGCCTGAGGGGGCAGAGATGGGCTTCTCAGGTGCTTCTCCGGCCAGAGGGGTGGCTGTGTACAAGTGCTCCAGTGTAAACCCCTGGGTCCCTAATCAACCCCCGAGGATCCAGGTGTCGCCAGCCCTGCTTATACAACACAGGCCCACTCCTCTCCAGGAAGGCATCGTAGCAGAAGTCCGCTTCACTGTCCCTGCAGTGCACACGGGATGCCTGGAAGAGCCAAGTAAGCAGACGGAACGGACTTACCTGTGTTCCTTGCCAAACATTATAAAATGAAGTCATGGGTAACCTGCCTTCATTCTGCTGGATTCTCAGACTTTCCTGTCTCCCCTGAGGACTGGAAAATTATTTGAAGGAGATGGGAAACCAGCTTTTCCTCTCCCTTTTTCAAAACTTCTCAAAACACATTACTATGCTACTGGAAGCCATTCAATTCAACCAAGTCATTAAGTTAAATCATCTGCACACATTTTCTCAGTAAGATGAGTTCGCATGGTGGACTGATTTCATAGAGCATTTGCATGTAAACATCTCCAGGGAAAACCAGATGTGGGTGACACATGAGTACCTAGTTAGTCCTACAAAGAGCATGGCACTGGTTCTGGACATCATCTTTCCAGGAATCCTGTGGCCCAGGGTGGAACTTCACTCTGTTGCCCAGCTGGTGGACAGTGTTTCCTCTCCTCCCAGAAATGGTCTTTGCTCATGGCTCTATCGCATTTAAAGCAAAGGAGGCAGACCAGGCCACCCAGTGTTCCCCAGCTGAGACCTCTGCAAATCCATAGCCTGAGACTCAGCAAAGACCATGAGGCCCCTAAGGGGATGGGAGGATAAAACCCCTGGACCCACTGGTTGTTCCAATACATCACTCAGGGAGGTGGGCCAGGAAGCAGAGGGCCCCCTGGGAACAAAGGCTTATGAATCCTGGGTCCCCTGAAGGCACAGTCCTAGGAGCCTTCACAACAAAAGGGAGAAGAGACAGAAGGAGGAAGATGTGGTTAAAATGACCCTGGCCAAGAAGAACTCAATAATGAAGTTATTTAATTAGTTATTACATTTTTTACTATAGTAAAGACTTTATGTATTTTTATGTATTATATGGGTCACAATAAACATAAAACACAAAGGAAAGGCGAACTGCAAGGGATTAGTCTAATTAGTGGAAAAAACACACACACATTAAACAGCTGACCCTGTAAATATTCGCTTTAAAATCTAAAACTTAAAAAACATGTTACAAATGTCTTCCAGGGTCTGCCAGGCTAGAACAATAGGCCACCAATATCGCACTCCTTTACCACTGTTTGCAATTGAGTGGGGTGAAGCAGCACTTCCAATAAAGGCAGGATGGCCTCTGTATCTGGAAGCAATAAGCAATGTGCTAAGGTTTAAAGGTGCATTAAGAACGCAGATGCCCTGGGAACCGAAACAGGGTCCCAGAAAATGTGAGCGATGTCAAGACTTTTTCAGTGGTGGCAGTTGCCACCCTTCCAGGGAAGGCATGGCGACGCCATGTTTGAAAGAGAGGATATCTGGCCCTAACTGGTTTGGCTCAGTGGACAGAGCATCAGCCTGCGGACTGTAAGGTCCCAGGTTCGATTCCAGTCAAGGGCATGTACCTTGGCTGTGGGCACATCCCCAGTAGAGAATGTGCAGGAGGCAGCTGATCGATGTTTCTCTCTCATCAATGTTTCTAACTCTCTATTCCTCTCCCTTCCTCTCTGTAAAAAATCAATAAAATATATTTTTTAAAAAGAAAGAAAGAGAGGATATCTGTTACTAAGCATGAGAAACGGAGCCAGTGAAGTTAACAAACCTATAGACCCACTGCTGGGGGTGAAAGAGAAGGAGAAGCCACCAGCTCCATCTGAGGGGCCTCCAGTAACACTACTGCCAACTTAGGAAAATAACTTACTCCACCGAGTAACCTCACCTCTCCACTCCCAATTCTCAGCTACCAATTTAAGAAGACCATCAAAAGCAAACTGGCATTTCCCTGGCTAGTGTGGCTCAGATAGTTGAGCGTCAACCTGTGCACCGAAACGTTGCCAGTTTGATTCGACTCCCTGTCAGGGCACATGTCCATGTTTTTCTCTCTCTCTCTCTCTCTCTCTCTCTCTCTCTCTCTCTCTCTCTCTCTCAATACAAATAAAATTTAAACAGCAAATTGGTGTTGTTTTTACCTTCCTCTCTTTAATTATAAATAAGAATAACTTCTACTTGATGAGGCAATATGCCCCCCCCCCAATCTCCTAGTAGAGATTTCAATCCAAGGGGAAAGCTATAATAATAATAATAATACCACCTTTATGTGCAAAGTAACAAGATTTAAAAGTAAGAGATAAAGAGGAAGGGTGGGAGAAGAAGGAGGAAGAGGAGGAGGAACAAGACACAGGAGGAAAAAGAAATAGTTTTTGAGTTTTTACTTTGTGCCAAGTTCTGTTTTGTACATTTAGCTGCTATGGAGAAAGATGGTTAAAGTTTATGACTATTCTTATCTTCATTTTACAGAGGAGGACACTGACACTTAGAAAGTGGAGGTAGTCTGCCTATAGTGGCCTTACAGGGAGGCAGCTTCCCTTCCTTGAAATAGGGCTTGCTCACACTTTCCTTGTCCCTGTTACCATCTGCTCCTCCCACCACCCAGTGGCACAGCGACACATTGCCCTTCCTCATATTCTGTAGGTTCTCTTTGACGTGTCTGTGAATATTGGCGGGGATGCTTACCTTCCTCCCCAAATCATTTCTTTCCTGAAACAACAATCACTTGATTCTCCACCTCACCATCCTTTGATATGACACGCGCCATGACCCCAATCTAGGCTTTCTCCCAAGCGTCAGCCCTCCTCCATATATTGTGTTACTGTTGCAAGGCCTTGGCTGAGACAGAGATAGCAGAGACAAAGACCTGGGAAAGGGGTAATAGCAGAAAATGCCTGGGCAAGAACATCAAAGCCTGCTCATGACGCCAAAGACAGGGCACAACCAGAGGAGCACAGCACACACCTCGGAGAGAGTTCCCAAACACCACTGCTGCCCAGTCTTCACAAGTAGCCTGCAGCGAACACCTGGGAAGCTTATGTTTTGAAGGAAGAAAGATGAAGAAAGGGGGAAACCTAGAAAAGAAAGAAGGGAAAAAAGAAAGGAGGAAGGAAGGAGGGAGGGAGGAGGAAAAAAAGGAGAAAGGAGGAAAAAAAGGAGAAAGGAAGGAAGGAAGGAAGGAAGGAAGGAAGGAAGGAAG
>PVJC01047044.1:0-13057 GCA_004026665.1 Murina feae
GCTGACTGACTGCTCCCTCCCTCGGCTGCCACCTCTATTTGCGGCAGAGGCCGCAGTCTGTGGCTTCTTGCCGGCTCCCACCTCCGCCATCTTGATTGGACTATTTTGCATACAGTCCCTCTGATTGGCTAGTGGGCGTGGCTTACTGCGTCCCGAAGAAACGGTTAATTTTACTATTTCCCTTTTATTAGTTTAGATACTAGAGACCTGGAGCATGAAATGTGTGCACGGGGGTGGAGGTGGGGGGGTTCCCTCAGCCCAGCTGCACTCTCTTCAGTTGGGGTCCCCTTGGGGGATGTCAGACTGGCAGTTTAGGCCCGATTGCCCAATCCCTGTGGGATCCAGCCTAAGCCAGCAGTTGGACATCCCTCTCACAATCTGGGATTGCTGGCTCACTGCCTGTCTGATTGCCCCTAACTGCCTTGTCTGCCTGCCTGATTGCCCCAATCCCTCTGCCTGATCGCCCCTAACCTCTCTGCTTGCCTGCCTGCCTGCCTGATTGCCTCTAACTGCCTCTGCCTGCCTGCCTAATCACCCCTAACTGCTTTCCTCTGCCCGCCTGATCTTGCCTCCAACTGCCTTCCCCTGCCCACCTCCCTTTATCAGGGTCCAGTTTGAAGGCCGGCCACACACCCAGTCGCAGGAAACCCAGAGTCCCATTGCGCCCCGATTGGCCAGGACCCACAGCCCCTTCCTGCTGTGGGGCCCACAGACCCCTCCTGCTGCGGGCATCGCAGTGACCCAGAACTCTGCTGCCGTGGGCACTGCAGTAACCCAGGACTCACTGCTGCTGCAGGTGCTCCGAGGGTAGGATCTTCCCACTGGCCTTGCCAGAAAAACCTCGGGGAGGGTGCCTCAGGGCTAGTGGGACTGATGGAAGTGGGGGTGTGGCCTGGAGGTGATGTCTGCGGTTTTGTTATCATACACAATGTGTTTTATACCACAGCATGTGGCGGCGGCTGTGAGTGGTGCTAAGTAGAGCCTGGGGGCTGAGCTGAAGCAGCGTCTGCAGGCCATCAGGAGCACTCACAGCCACCACTGCCATCAGGGGAGTACAGGCCGCCCTCGCAGGTCCTCGCCTCCCCTGCCCCTATCCCTGCTGCCACAAGTCCCCGCCCACTCGAGCCTACTACGCGCAGCCTGGGGTTTGGTCGTCCCTCCAGTCGTTTTGGATGTTATGGACCCTGGCTCTTTATATATTAGGATAGACTAGAGGCCTGGTGTATGGAATTTGTGCCCAGGTAGGGTCCCTAGGTCTGGCTGGCGATTAAGGCTGATCAGGGCCTTTCTCCAGCTGTGGGCCAGGGCCTTCCTTAGTTCTGTGCCGCCCTCTGGTGGTCAGCGCACATCATAGCAAGCAATCAAACTCCTGGTTGGTTGAACTCCTGAGGGGGCACTTGGCACATTAGGCGTTTATATATATACTAGAGGCCCGGTGCACAAAAATTTGTGCACTCGATAGGGGGGCGGGGCGGGATCCCTCAGCCTGGCCTGTTCCCTTAGCAATCTTGGACCGCTTGGGAGATGTCCACTTGCTGGCTTAGGCCTGCTCCCGGGGCAATGGAACCTAAGCTGGCAGCCTGACATCCCTCTGGCAGCCTTGGAGTCCTCAGGGGATGTCCACTTGCCAGCGGGGAGCAGGCCTAAGCTGCAGTTGGACATCCTTCGTTCTGCTGAGGAGGCGGGAGATGCTCCCGCTACCACTGCTGTGTTGGCAGCTGGCAGCCTGGCTTGTGGCTGAGCAGAGCTCCCCTTGTGGGAGCACACTGACCACCAGGGGGCAGCTCCTGCATTGAGCATCTGCCCCCTGGTGGTCAATGTGTGTCTTAGTGACCAGTCATTCCCAGTGGTTCTGCTGTTAGGGTCAATTTGCATATTACCCTTTTATTATACAGGATAGAGGCCTGGTACATGGGGGGAGGAGGGATCACCTGGTTTGTCCTGAAGGGTGTCCTGGATCAGGGTGAGGGTCCTGCTGGGTGCCTGGACAGCCTGGATGAGTGGCTGATGGCTGTTTGCAGGTTGGCCACAACCCCTTCAGGCAGGGGATTCCTGCTGGGGTACCTGGCCAGCCTGGGTGAGTGGCTGATGGCTGTTTGCAGTGAGGCTGGTTGGAATTTATTTAACTTCTAATGTTGAAACTTTGTTGCTTCAACCAGAGCCCAGGTCAGGTTGCCACTGACAACACAGGCTCCTGGTGCTTTCTTGAGCCCAAGACGGGAAGCAGATATCTGGGGTTTACTTATTTTCTACAATTGAAACTTTGTTGCCTTGAGCGGAGGCCACAGCTGGCCTAGGCAGACAGGAACCTTAACTTCCTGCATTGCCAGGGCAAGCCTCTTGCTGGTTCCAGCTCCGTGGCTACCAGCCGCCATCTTGGCTGGGTGAATTTGCATATAGTCGCTCTGATTGGCTGGTGGGCCGGCTTGGCTGGTGGGCGTGGCTTAGGTATAACAGTGAGGGTCAATTTGCATATTACTCTTTTATTAGATTAGATATTAGAGGCCCGGTGCACAAAATTCGTGCATGGAGTGGTGGTGGTGGGTGGTGGTGGTGTCCCTCAGACCAACCTGCACCCTTTCCAATCAGGGACCCTTTGAGGGATGTCCGACTGCCCGTTTAGGCCCGATCCCACTGTTGGGATTGGGCCTAAACGGGCAGTCGACGTCCCTTTCATAATCCAGGACTGCTGGCTCCCGACCTCTCAAATGCCAATTGTCCCTAACCACTCCCCTGGCAGCCTGATAAACGCCTAACTGGTCCTGTGCTGGCCTGATTGCCCCTAACTGCCCTCCTCATACCAGGATGGCACCCCCCAACTGTCCTCCCCTGCAGGCCTGAGTCCCCCACAACTGCCCTCCCCCCCAGGCCAGGTCCCTGGCGCCTCCCTCCTAAGCGGGAGCAGCGCCACCCAAGTGGGGGGGGGGGGGCGGGGCTCAGAGCCACTGGGGTGTGGGGACTTTCCACCCCATAGGCCAAGTCCCCGCACAACTCCTTCCCCAGCGGCTCTGAGCCAAAGCGGAGCTCACAGCGCTAGGGTGTGGGGCCTTTCCACCCCATAGGCCGGGTCCCTACACACCTCAGACCCACCACAGCCACTGCCTGCAAAGCATCAGCCACCACCCGCCCGGCCCACTCTGCTGCCCGCTGGTTCCCATGACTCATCTGCTGCTCTCTCTGTGGCTCCTGGCCGCCATCTTGGCTGGATTAATTTGCATACAGCCACTCTGATAGGCTGGTAGGCGTGGCTTACCCGTCCCGAAGAGATGGTTAATTTTAATATTACACTTTTATTAGATTAGACTGGGGCCTGGTGCACAAAATTCGTGCACAGAGTAGGAGTGGGGAGGGTGGTAGTGTCCCTCAGATCTACCTGCATCCTTTCCAATCAAGGATCCCTTTTATAATCCAGGACTGCTGGCTTTCAACCTCTTGCCTGCCAATTGTCCCTAACCACTACCCTGCCAGCCTGATAAACGCCTAACTGCTCCTGTGCTGGCCTGATTGCCCCTAACTGCCCTCCCAATGCCAGGATGGCCCCCACAACTGTCCTCCCCTGCAGGCTTGGATTCCCACCAACAGCCCTCCTCTGGTAGCCTGGTCACCCCTAACTGTCCACCCCAGCCAGCCTGGTCCCCCCCAACTGTCCTCCCCTTCAGGCCTGGATACCCCCAACTGCCCTCCACTGCAGGCCTGGGTCCCCCCCCCCAACCGCCCTTCCCTACAGGCCTGGATCCATCCCAACTTCCCTCACCTACAGGCCTGGGTCCCCCCGAACTGTCCTCCCCTGTAGGCCTGGATCCCCACCAACAGCCCTCCTCTGCCAGCCTAGTCACCCCCAACTGTCCATCCCAGCCAGCCTAGTCCCCCCCAACTATCCTCTTCAGGCTTAGATATGCCCAACTTCCCTGCCCTGCAGGCCAGGTTCCAGCTTGCCTCCTTCCCCAGTGACGGGAACCATCGTGGGGATAACAGCCACTTGGTGTGGGGGGTGGTCCCTGCAAGCCTCCTTCCCCAGCCGCTGGAGCCCACGCCGGGCTCACAACCACTGTGGTGCGGGGCTGGGTCCCCGCCGATGGGGGCTCACAGCTGCTGGGGTGTGAGTGGCCAGCTCCACAGTCTGGGTCCCTGCTTGCCTCAAACCCACCACCACTGCCCGTGAAGCACCCGCCTCCAACCACCAGCCCAAGCTGCTGCCCGAGGCTTCCCATGTCTCACCTGCTGCTACTCTCTCCCTGGCTGCCGGCTGCCATCTTGGCTGGTTTAATTTACATACAGCCACTCTGATTGGCTGGTGAGCGTGGCTTAGACATCCCAGAGAAATGGTTAATTTCAATATTATGCCTTTATTAGTTTAGACTAGGGGCCTGGTGCACAAAAATTTGTGCACTTGGGGGAGGGGGAGTCCCTCAGCACGAACTGTGCCCTCTTGCAGTCTAGGACTCCTCGGGGGATGTCCACCTGCTTGCGTGCCTGGCCAGCCTGGGTGAGGGGCTGATGGCTGTTTGCAGTGAGGCTGGATTTATTTAACTTCTAAAGTTGAAACTTTGTTGCTTTAACCAGAGCCCAGGTCAGGTTGCTCCTGACAATCCAGGCTCCCAACGCTTCCTTAAGCCCAAGGCAGGGAGCAGGTAACTGAGGTTTATCTTCTATAATTGAAACTTTATTGCCATGAGTGGAGGCCACAGCCAGCCTAGGCAGACAGGAACCTTAGCTTCCTCCATCGCTGGGGCAAGCCTCCTGCTTATTCCAGCTCCGTGGCTGTCAGCTGCCATCTTGGCTGGGTTAATTTGCATACAGCCGCTCTGATTGGCTGGTGGGCATGGCTTGGCTGGTGAGCGTGGCTTAGGTGGAATGGAGTGAGGGTCAATTTGCATATTGTTATTTTATTAGATTAGATACTAGCAGCCCGGTGCATGAAATTCATGCATAGGGTGGGAAGGGTGTCCCTCAGCCTGACCTGCACCCTCTCTAATCTGAGAGCCCTTGGGATGTCCTACTGACGGCTTAGGCTGCTCCCCGTGGTTCTCTGCTTTCTGTGGGGCCTGTCTGCTCCACACTGCGGTGACTGCCAAGCAGGCTGTGCTGGATGTTGCCTGTAGGCCGCACTTCCCTGCTCCTGGGTCGCCATAGCTACGGCCAAGCAGGCCATGCTGGGAGCTGCCTATGGGCTGTGCTGGCCTGCTTGTGGCAATGGCCAAGCAGGCCCTGTTGTCTGCTGTCAAGCTGCATGGCCGCCCTCGCCTCCCAGCTGGCAAAGGTCCCGGGAGCCTGTGGGTGTGGCTTGGCATGGCCACCCTCGCCTCCCAGGGCCGTGATGATCCTGGGAGCCTGCAGGCGTGGTACCCAACCATGGGACCCTGGCGCCTACGTATGCAAAACAACCTGCCATTTTTGTTGGATTAATTTGCATACTCATTCCTGAGCATCGTGGAGGTACAGTCAATTTGCATCTTTCTCTTTTATTAGTGTAGATATAGATTTATTGCCTAGGATAGGAAACCCCTATGACAGCTAATAAAGTACAGTATTTTTACAGTAATGATGTTGAAAATCACAAGTGCCTGGTTTGTGATAGCCAGAGTTGTTATAAACATTGCATAAATAGCAGCTCATTTTAGTGGATAGTATTACTGAACACTGGGCACTTGGCTTCCTTTCTCTAATCCACCCGACCTTGGTGACGATAATGGGAGGTAGGCCATGTCTATCCATACTAATAAAAGGGTAATATGCTAATTAGACTGGATAGACCATACATCTTCCAGACATCCTTCCGGACAAAGCCATGGGGGCAGGGGCCGAGGCAGAGGCAGTTGGGGGTGATTAGGCAGGCAGGCAGAGCCGTTAGAGGTGATCAGGCCAGCAGGGAGAGCGGTTAAGGGTGATCAGGCAAACAGGAAGATGTGGTTAGGAGGTGAGCAGGCAGGCAGGCAGGTGAGTGGTTGGGAGCCAGGGTCCCGGATTGCAAGAGGATGTCCAAGAAGTCCTGGATTAGAGAGGGTGCAGGCCAGGCTGAGGGAACCCCAGGACTCTAGTAAAGAATTTACTTTGATGAGGGTAGATAAAGGTTCTGAACCATGAGCTGCCCTTATCAAAGAATGGTGATGGTAACCCAACAAAGAAAGGTACCTTTATTTACCTGTTACCTTTGACCATCTTAATGTGCAATGATAGAGTTTTGTTTTCACTTTACTTAGATGAAGAAGTTGAAAGACAGGCTAGGCAGCCATCCTAGTCTTATCCTCTCCCCTCATCCCCCACCCCACCCTCTCCTATAATAATTAACATAGGACAAATGAGTTTTTCAGATTTAAGTCATTTTTTGCTTGTAAGATAGTCGCTTTTTCTCTTCCCTTCAGAATGTTGCCATTTTATTCAATGAATTCCCCAAACCTCTTTCTCTCAGCTTGTGTCTTGAACTGGAGCAGAGTTAAAGCTGCCTAAGGCCACGCCCCATGACCTTTAAGAGGCGGTGGCTTAAGAAAGGGGTTCCCTTAAATCAGCTACCAGCAGCACAAGGGCAAATCCTGCTGCCTTTCCCCTCCGCTGGGAGCACCCACCACCCCAAGCCTTGGATAGCTACATTTCCAAAACTACGCACTCCCATTCCACCACAACAAAGCTTTCTCGGAGCACACAACACAGCACCTTCTTCCCCAGTCCCTAGAAATACAGCACTACCAGGCTGACTGCTTCTTCCTGAAGGTGCCTCCTGCAACCCTGCGCCAGGATGCTTCAGACCCCCTGGTCCCCTCTGGGCACCTGAGTGCTCTGGTTTCAAAGTGGGGGAGTCAGGCGAAGGGAAGCTGAACCTCACCCACTAACACCACAGCCAGGCCAGCCACTTGAAGGGGTTGCAAGTTTCAGTGCTCCCTGCAAGAATCGGTGTTCTCTGTATCCAGGCAGCTGGGAACGAAGGCAACCTCCACCCTCTGGCAATGCTGTCCCTCCTGAGTTAGACATACACACCCTGGGATTTCTGATTGCTGTGCTGAGAGAGGGAGAAATAGAGGATGGGAGGGGGGTACTGTGAGGGAGAAGGGTGTGGTGATTCGTGGAGGGAATGAATGGGTAAGGGCCAGTTAAAGTCACCTCTCAGCCCAGGACAGAGCCGGGTTTAGGGGCAGCAGGCCTGCCCATCGCTTTGTTGTCGGCATCCTGGTCACTGGCATGTGTGCTGCATGCAAACAGCCCCTAAAATCATTGCGACCAGCCAGGAGGCCCTTAACAGCCCCAGCCCCTCCGCAGAAAGAAGAAACTTGGCACGCCAGCACCAGGGGCTGCAGTTTGCCTGTGAAGACCATTTTAAGGGCCAGAATAATAATGATCCTAATACATAAAGAGCCGGGTGCCGTCACAGCTGAACCGACGACTGGTCACCGTGGAGTGCGTGGAGCACTTCTCCTTTACCCTGGCCCCTGAGCCACTCGCCATAGTGGGGGTGGCAGCGGCAGGCGGGACTGGGGACAGTTGAGTGGCGGTGGGCTGTTTCCTGGGACAGCAGTGAGCTTAGCGGAGCAATCACCGGGCAGCAGCCAGTTTCCAAAGCAGTCACGGGGTGGGGGAGTCTCGGGAGCCGTGGTGGTGCGTGGGGAGTTTTGCAGATCGTCCAGTAGCGAGCTTCACAGGGTGGCAGCAAGCTGCAGAGCAGTCAAGGAGCGGGTGGAACCTGGCAGAGCAGTTGTGGTTTGGGTGGAGCAGTCGCGGGGCGGGGCGGGGAGGAGTTTCACGGAGCAATCGCGAAGCTGGGAGGAGTTGTGCAGAGCAGTGGCAGGATGGGATGTGGGCAGTTTTGTGGAGCATCTGGCGGCGAGCTTCCCATGGCAGCAGCAAGTTTTGCAGAGCAGTCGAGGAGCCACGAGTATTGCGGGGCCGGAAACTTCACCTAGTGTTGTAGGGTGGTAGAGGCCAGCGGCAGAGGACAGGCTAGGCCTAGGGATCCTAACTGCATGATTTTGTGCACGCCTGGCCTCTAGTCATTAACAGAATTAATAGTGTTGTGTTTTCTTCAAGTCTTTGGGAAAATGAAATTCAGGTTTTCAACCGACCCGCTAACATAGTTGCCTGTGGAGAAGCAGGGTGTGTGTGTGTGTGGGGGGGGGGGGCTAGGGGTAGATTGGTGCTCAAGGCGGGGAGCACAAGGAAGGTGCAGAGGTGCGTTGCAGGGAGGGGGCAATCTGGGGACCCGGATCCCTCACGTCGTTTGCGGGAAGGCGGCGCCCGCCCACTTTACCTGTGGATGCAGTTTCCATGACAACAGGCAGCAGCTGGGTGGGGTTCAAGCCCAGTTCCCAGAGCGCAGCTTCCCCCAGCCCCTGTGCCCAATCCCTAGCCAGAATCCCCTGTGTCTCCAGCCTTGCCCCTTTCGGTGTCACTGCTTTGTCCTCCCTTTCCTCCCAGTCCCCACACTACTGGGGCCAGCTAGTGGCAGCAGCTCTTCTTGGGGATCAGGCGGTGTGGCCATGACTGGCGGTCCCCAGGCTTGGTGATGGCAGCTGGGGGGATGGAGGTGTGGTGGCTGGGCCAGCCAGCACTTCCTGCTGCTGCTCCCCACCCCCCAGACTTGGGGCTTGGGAGGCTGCAGTGTACATGCTGCTGTGTCACAACTCCAGCCAAGCTGCTGCCCACCATGCTCCCTGCTTTAGCTCCTCCTGTTGGGGGCTGATCGGACTGGCGGGAGGATGAATGAGGGGGTGGGGGTGAGAGGCCCGGATCAGGCTGGTGGGCTGCTGCAGTGCGCGTCATAGCCACCGGTCCTGCCGGTCATTCTGCCGTAAAGGTCGCTGGGCTTTTATATGTATAGACTCTAGCCGTGTGCGCGAGTGTCCATCTAGTCTCCTTGCTGTTAGAGTTTGGGCAGAGGGAATACCCACACTTCACAGCACCAGTTACAGTCTCTGGTCATTTCCACCTGAAACTCATCTCACCCATGTTGTGGTTTTACTGTTGCAGTGACTTTGTAACTGTCTTGGAGCCTTAGTTTTCTCTGGTGACGCCTTGGGTATTAGCACTGTGGAGAATAAGGAAGTGAGTTGAGTCAATAAAACCCTAAGCCTTTTGTCTTTCTTCTAGTGCTTTGCTGCCCGTACTGTAGCTGGTAGCCACGTGTGGCTGTTTAACACTTAAAATGTGGCTAATCAGATTTAAAAATAAAAGTATCATAAGAATAAAGGCCATGTTGGAAACAGCAAAGATGCTGACCATGGCATGTGATTTAGAGGGCAGGACAGAGAAAGGTGAGCAAAGGAAGGAAAATGACAGGAACAGAAGTCAAAGAAATATCAGCACATCATCATTGGAGTCCTTAAGAACCAAAGAAATGGACCAGACAAAAATTTAAAGATATAATTAAGAAAATGCTGAAGAATTAAGAAATGTACAGAATGAAAGGCACAGTGTCCCAGGTGAAACTCTGACAAAGAATGATCAACAATGAGACACAACATAGTAAAGTTCTCTGATCCTATATAATAAAAGGCTAATATGCAAATAGACGAAACAGCAGAATGACCGGTTGCTATGGTGCACACTGACCACCAGGGGCCAGACGCTAAATGTAGGAGCTGCCCCCTGGTGGTCAGTGTACTCCCACCGGGAGCTTTGCTCAGCCAGAAGCCTGGCTCACCGCTGGTGAGTGCAGCGGAGGTGGTGGGAGCCTTCCTGCCTCTCCAGCAGCATTAAGGATGTCCAACTGATGGCTCCTCGACTGCAAAAGGGTGCAGGCTGGGCTGAGGGAATACCCCCACCCTCGAGTGCACGAATGTCCTGCACTGGGCGCCTAGTTAAAAAAATAAAAGCATGTGGCCACCTAGACAAAAAGTTGTCCTAGGGAGGGAGAGGAGAGAAACAAATGCATACTTATGTGTTCCCGCTAGGACTAAATTGCTACAGTACTTTATAAAACGAAGCAGCATTTATTTTTTTAAAAAATTTAATTACATAAAGTATTACAAAGATTAGTACAAATATCTCTTTTTTCCCCTGCCCTTCCCCCAGCCTCCCCTACCCCCCAGTGGTCTGTGTCCTTTGGTTATGCTTAAATGCATGCATAACAGTCCTTCGGTTGATCTATTACCCCCCCGATCCCCCCTCCGTCCTTGTTGCTTTAATTTGACAGATTGTTTGATGCTGTTCGAGGCAGCATTTATTAAAATTAAAAATACCAGTCTTTTTAACCCAACAACTTTACTTTTGAGACTACCCCACAGAACACAAAAGTATCAAAGGGTATGTAGACAAAACAATGTAGCATTGTTAGTAGGGGCAAAAAACTGGAAACAACCTGTCTACCTATAGGAGGATAATTACATTGTCGGTGGTAAATACATACTGTAGAATGTTATTAAAATTAAAGCACTAGCTTTTAACCTATAACTACTGACCTGTTTGTTATATTCTTTTGTGTAAACAAAGAGTAATACATATATGTGTATTTTTATATATAATCTCACTTTAGTAAAAGGAAAATGTTTATATCAAATTTAGATATAAAGTCAAACCTCAGTTCTCGAATGTCCCCATCTTGAACAATTTGCTTCTCAACCCTTTCATGCTGATTAACTGTACGATCCGTCACACCTCTCTCAGGCGACAAAGGAGTGAAAGTGTGAGTCAGTTTACCGTCAAACCTCATTTTATGCCCTTGTTTATAAAGTGTTTATAGATTAAGCAATACATTAGACATGTACTGTATATAAGAAAGGTTAAAACGGAAACATTTGGGGGTCTGGACTGGATTAATTAAATTTACATGATTTCTAATAGGGAAAAAAATGATTCCGTTTTTGAACAGTCGAGAACCGAGGTTCTGTATTGTGTGGGCATGGGGAGGGACAGACACAGCAGACCGTAATCACCGGTTGGGTGCAGATTATTCCTGTTTGTATTGTTTCACTTCATAATATTTATATTCACACAAAACGCATGTAGAGAAGGGACTTTAAAATGAGAAAAAAACAGCCAGGAAAGAAAAAGCTTTGGCCTTTAGCAATTAGAGCAGCTTTACAGCACTGGCAGTGGGAAAAAACACCATGAGATGATCATATGCTACCCTGAAGCTGGAGAAGCCCCTGAAACCCAGAGAACATCTAACTGGTGATTAACACATTCAGGCTCTCTGTGCCCTTAGGGACAGGGACAGACACACCCACTGGATGAGCCCACCAGCCCGTGGAGAATTGGTAGGAGATTTTAGAGCTGCCCTTGCACCTGTGCCAGCCCAGGGATACCCCACTCTGCTTCTGAAGCTCAGAGCAAATATTGGGCACCTATGGGGGCTCCACTTAGAGGTTCTTTATGGAAGTGCTTGCCCTTCATCCTGCAAGGGGGCAGTCAAGTTACGTAACTTTTGATGGAAGATTTGACAACCTGTTCCTCCCATACCATCCTGTAAATGTTAAAATGAGGGGTCTTATCCACTGCTCATCTCCACTTTTGCAATCTGACAGCATCTGTAGCTCCTCATTCATCTGGTAATTAATATTTTAATTCATGCAAGGAAAACAACTCTAAGTCTGCCTACCTCCTCAGTCAGTTATTGTACATCCTTTATATGAACACTACGCTTTACATTTTACCAAATACTTTCCTCTCATTGATTGATTCGACAAATGTTTATGCAGCATCAGTTAGGTGCCACTGGTGGTTTAATGATCACAAAGTACTAGTTTCTGTTCTTGAGCTCCTGTGTTTGGTCATTTATTTTTATGACTAGAGGCCCAATGCACGAAATTCGTGCAAGGGGCTTGGCCCTCGAAGCTGCAGCAGCTTGCCTCGGCCATCATAGGCCTGGCTTTGTCTGGAAGGTCATCTTGTCTAATTAGCATATCACGCTTCTTTTTTTATATATTTTATTGATTTTTTACAGAGAGGAAGGGAGAGGGATAGAGAGTCGGAAACATCGATGAGAGAGAAACATCGATCAGCTGCCTCCTGCACACCTCTCACTGGGGATGTGCCCGCAACCCAGGTACATGTCCTTGACCGGAATCGAACCTGGGACCCTTCAGTCCGCAGGCCGACGCTTTATCCACTGAGCCAACCCGGTCAGGGCAGCATATCACGCTTTTATTATTATAGATAACTGTGAGGGTGGCAGGGTGGGTATTATTCCCATTTTTACAAGTGAGCAAGTAAGCTCAGAGTTTAAGTGATTTTCACAAGATCACATACCTTGAAAGGACAGGACTAGAAGCCAGAACTTCCTATGTGTAATGCTGTATGCTGGTACAGCACTATTTGAGATTAATTCCATTTGACACTATTTTAATTCTCTTAAGTTATCATTACTCTTTTTGATATAGTATATCTATGCAGGAAGCAGAAACCATGTCTTTTATTTCTTCTGGTTTTTTTTGTTTTACAGAGAGGAAGGGAGAGGGATAGAGTTAGAAACATCGATGAGAGAAGCATCAATCAGCTGCCCCTGCACACCTCCCACTGGGAATGTGCCTGTAACCAAGGCACATGCTCTTGACTGGAATTGAACCTGGGACCCTTGAGTCCGCAGGCCGATGCTCTGTCCACTGAACCAAACAAGTCAGGGCTATTTCTCCTGGTTTTGAGCACATAGTGGGCAGTCTGATAGTGACTGCTGTTTATAAAAGAAAAAAAAAAACCCACCAGCACATAATGTTGATAACTCATGGAGAATGCAGAAATAACTCGTCAGAAAGATACTGTATTTTCAAGTAGGGCTGGTAGGTCATATATACCCTACTATATCAGTGCTAAAATACTTAAATATTGTTAGAAAATCACTTTTTTTCTGAGCTGCCTGAGAGGCACCTCTCCCTCCAACCCTGCCGAGCACGCTTAGATCTCCCTAATTAGTGTCAAAAGCGGACACAGCAGGGGGCATCCAGGATCCTGCTCTAAAGCTGTGCTCAGCTGCTGTTCCAGTTGGGAGTATAAAGCTGATAAATGTTTTTAATAACCCATCTGCTTTTGAGAACATCCCGGGGTGTAGTCATGCCATTGTTAACTCTTTAGGCTAAATAGGTGTAGTGTCGAGACCTCCCTTCATGGAGCAGCGCTGCCTTGGTGCCTACTGATG
>PVJC01047045.1:0-13063 GCA_004026665.1 Murina feae
AAAAAACAGTTTATACAAATATTTAGTTGTATGATGATACTTCGATGTAAGTTGAATATTTTTCTAGAGATGACAATTAGGGAAAAAAGGAGAGGAAGAGTTAGGGACACATTGATAAGAATATTAAAGAGAAAAATAATTAGGACCAATGAAAAGTATATGTATAAAGGTAGAAGACAAAATCTATTAGTGGCCATGATGATTAATTTTATGTGTTATCTTGACAGGACTCTGGTGATCCACTGATTTGTTAAACATCAGCCTACATGTTGCAGTGAAGGTATTGTTTAGATGTAATTAACCTTTATAACCAGTAGGCTTTAAATAGAGCAGATTGCCTTCTCTAATATGTGTGGGATTCATGCAATCAGATGTAAATCTTAAGAGTAGAGACTTCTGCTTCTTGAACGTCATAAGAGATCTCAATGTATTGACAAGGATCTCTACATCTATCCCTATATCTATCACATATATATTTTTAAATTCTCACCTGAGGATATTTTTTCCTTTGAGAGAGTGAAAGGGAGGGAGAGAGAGAAACACCAAGGATGTGAAAGAGACATATCGTTGGGTTGGTTCTCTCACATGGCCACTCGAGTGGGAGAACCTGAAACAGAGGTATGTTCCCTTGACAGGGAGTCAAACCCTCCACCCTTGGGACCACAGGCCAAAGCTCCAACCACTGAGGCAAACCAGCCAGAGCTATCATCAATTGATCTATCAATATATCTATTGGTTATGTGCCCCTGGATAACCCTGAATGAAACAGTGTTTAAAATATAGTTTCTTGGTTTGGTGACAAGGGTCTTAGCATAAGCAACTTTATTTTGAGCCTGATGTCTTGTTTTGTTTTTAATCAACACGTGGAATGTTTTCATGGCATATTAACAGTTTAATAAAAATGTCTATGTTTGTATAGAAAATGAACTGGAAAGCTAAGCCCACAGATACTCAGAATATTTAGTTATCTCTATATTTTTTATTTTTCTTTCAGTGCTTAACTCATATTTTCTAAGATGTCTAGAATGTTTTTAAAAAGTTCCTAATGAATAATTAAATATTGCTTGTGTGTATAGAAGAGGAATCTTAGAATAAATGTAGTGGTATAAAAAAGGCTAAATGGTCCTTTAATAAAGCTGATTAAAATTTTATAAAGAAAAAATAGAAGTGCTATAGGTAGTTGGACATGAGCAGAGAGCAAAGACGATGTGCCAGGTACAGAAACTCACTGGGGCAAAAAGCCCCAGATGCCTGGCAAGGGGCAAACCTGGGAAAACAAGAGCCTCATCGCCAGGGTAACCCATCCTCCCCAGCATATCGCCGGTCATGCAGTTTGGATCCCTGTGTTTTCATATCCCTAGTCATGAGGTTTAGACCTCCTGACCTTTTCCTCCCTGAAGATGACATCTAGGCCTCAATTGTATTTCAGCTCCAGGCCCAGAAAAGCAGTAAAACCAGACAAGTGCTGTAGCTGTCATGGCTGCCTCGGCACCAGCTATACTGACTAAGGACGCGCCCGCCCCCCCCCTCCAACCTTCGCACCAAACAATCATACTGAAGAGCACCATACTGAAAGAGACACCTGGAAAGCTGATGAATGTTCTATTGAATACCCTCTGAGACCTCCCCTAAGATTTGCACCTGCAAGAGACATAAATCCACTCAGGATGAACCCCCAAAGCACACTCCCCCCATGGGAGCACACCCTTGCCAATCCCTTCTCACCTTCTTCCCTCTAAGACATAAGTGACCCTAGAAGACTCACAACCAGGGGAGCAAGGAGCAGCAGCAGCTCATCCCGGGCTAACGCCCTGTCTCCAGGCCCCCCTTTCCCTGACTTCCCGGTAAGCCAAAGCAGCCCAGCCTAGGCTCTCCTGCTACTACTTCTAGGCCCTTCCTCGTTTCACTGTCCTAAGTATATTTTCTTTGTAGCAATAGATTTTTACTTACTTTGCTACACTTTGTCTCTTGATTGAAATATTTCCTTTAAGAAGACGAGAACGGAGGTCTCATTGTATTCCTGGTAACAGAAGCATCAGATGAGGGTGGTTAAAAAAATGAGGGTACATCCAGGTGAATTTGTAGATCTGTAGGGAGTTTCATATTCCTGGTTTTCCTTTTCTCTTTGTATTATGAAACGAGTGTTTAAAGAACATGGAGACATTTTAGGCCATAAAGACTGTTTCAAAATTCTCTTCTTCCTAGTGTGTATAGAGAAACAACCTGGTGGAAAAAGGGCACAAGATATGAGGTAATATTTAGGTGGCCTACTTGAACACCAGAAATTACATGGTAGTGAGTGTGGAAATATAGGGGGAAAGTTACAAAATTTTAGATTCTTTTAGAAAGTCATGAACAGTGGCATTTGACATGACCTATTCAGTAGGGGAAGAGTTAGGTAAATAGAGACAAGTTCTTTCAAGAAGAATATTGTAATGCCAAAAATGAGTTGACCTAAAGGAGGGAAGTTAGAAGGAGTGTTCAAGGAAATCATGAAATAATGAATTTGACTGAAGTAGCAGCACAAAAGAAGATAAGAACATTTATAATCAGTACGAGCTACCTGTATTTTTTACTGAATTTTGTTTCATCCTGTGTTTACCATGTACCTCTGAATACTGCAAGGAAAAACAAAAATATTTCAATTACCCAGCACAGTAAAAAGTGGACATGCAAACAAGCCAATGAGATCTACAAGTTAATTGCCACATCTCTTTCAACCATGCACTAAACAGTAACTGTATGTAATCTTACATAATTTTAAACACAATAATAATTCTTACTTCAATAATACTACTGTTAAGACACAAAAGAATAAAATATAGGCACTGATAGGCAAGATAAATGCATTTTAGAGTCAAGAATGTCTTTCCACTTAATATTATTTACAAGGCTTTATAAAATCTTGGCTTAACTAATAACAGATTAAATCATTGCATGTGAGTTATATCATTTGAGCTTGTTTTACTTAATGTTAAATGGATGGAATAATGAAAGTAAAAAGCCATATATTTTTATAAAATTCGTTTTCTCAGAATTGTTAAATAATATTATCTCTTTGTACTACTAATCACTAAGTACTGTTCTCATGGTGATTTTCCAATTTAATTTGATACTGAAATATATAAACACATAAGAGACAGTGAAAATAGCTTTGTTATGTTTCTAATGCAAAGCATTTCTGATCTATACCCTTGAAATAGCTACAAAAACATCATTAGTGTCAAAGTTATCTCTTCTTTCTTCATAATTTATCTTTCCCAACATTATTTTTAATTATTTTTAATTTAGGTCAAGGATAAAGACAGTTGTACATAACCAATGCAAATTTTGGAATTAAAGAAATGAGATAGCATATTTATAAATGTATTTTAATACGATGTACTTAGAACTCAATACATTTAGTCATAAATTTAAGTATCACAAAAGTGATAGCATAAAAAGTATAAGTTAAACAATGATTCTTCTTTTATTTCTCTTATCTTTTCTATCTAATGTATTTCAGTAAATTACTTATTCTTATAAAATGTTATATCAACACAAATATGTTGATACCTTCTTTTTTGAATTAAGTATATATTTGAAATATTGACATATAAAATGCTTATTTTTCTGGTCATTCTTTACTTTTTAATCTGAGTTAAGTAGTATCTGAAAATAAATGATTCTGCTTTTGTCTTCAGGACTTTATAATGCTTTATATATCTGTAGAATTCAGTGACAGTTTTAAATCTGATGCATTTATATAAAATCAGTTTAATTTTTCATGGGTTGTAAATTATTAATAAGAAATAAATACTGACATAATTTATCAATTTGAATTACAAAATAAGTTAGATTTTATTTGTAAGTGTTCAGTTAATTTGATAATAGCCATGACAAAAATATAATTTTGAGATTTGTCGTAGATAGAGTACAAGACTGAACTATAGATAGGAATATGTTGTGGTTCCCTGACTGTGCGAAGGGAGCCTGCTAATATTAAAAGTTCTCAGGTTCAGGAAAAGTAGAATGTGAAAAGTTTGTTTTTTGTTTTACTTTTGTGATTTGTTTGTTGAGAGCAGAGAAATTATATTTCTGAAGACATTTATGAAATCCAGTGATGAGTTCTTTCTAAAGGACAGAAAGTTTCTTCTAATATCAGGATGTTTAATCAGCAATGAGAGAGTCCTAATCTCACTTCAGGAAAATGGTGAGGAGAAATAGAGAAAAGAAAATTTTCCAGGTTCTGGTAAGTTCACCCTAGCCAATTTGGGTCAGTGGACAGAGCGTGGCCTGCAGGCTAATGGGTCCCAGGTTCAATTCCTGTCAAGGGTACCCTAGTGGGGGTACTAGCAAGAGACAACCAATTGATGTGTTTCTCTTAAACCTATGTTTCTCTATGTTTTTTCCTCTCTCTCCCATTCTCCCTAAAAATCAATGGAAAAATATCCTCGGATGAGGATTAACTAAAAAAACACATATCAAGGTTACATTAGCCTTTTAGGTTGATTAAATACATTAAAATAATGATCAATATGTGCCTTTGACTTTTGATCTCTATCCTCCTATCTAATAAAAGAGTAATATGCAAATTGACCGTCACTCCAACACACAAGATAGCTGCCCCATGGGGTCAAAGATGGCTTCCTCCATGTGTACACAAGATGGCCACCACGAGATGGAGTGTAGTTGGGGGGACCAGGCCTGCAGGGGAGGGTAGTTGGGGGTGATCAGGCCAGCAAGGAAGGGCAGTTGGGGGGGGACCAGGATGGCAGGGGAACATTTAGGCATGGATCAGATTGGAAGGGGAGTGGTTAGGGGGAGATCAGGCAGGCAGGCAGGCAAGTGGTTGAGAGCCAGCAGTCCTGAATTGTGAGAGGGATCAGGCCTAAACAGGCAGTTGGACATCCCTTGAGGGGTCCCAGATTAGAGAGGCTGCAGGCTGGGCTGACAGACAATCCCCAACCTCCAAGGCACAAATTTCGTGCACTGGGCCTCTAGTATTATTATGAAAGCCAATCTCATGGAACATGAATGTAAAAAGATAAATAATCATATTTCTTAATCAGGGTATCCCTGGGTGAAAGTGGGGAAGCAACAACATATATCAATGACAGCTCAAGTATCGCTCAAGTGTTATAACTTATGTGGAAACTTTCCAGTTTTCTCCCAGCTGAAAAGATTCACTCCTCTGTTTGGGCAGTCATGTTTATCACCATCCAAGTGTGCAAATATGTTTCAGCCTTGATTCCCTTCATTTTTCTGTCCTAGTTTTATCTATCTATCAATCTGTCTATCTATTTATTTGTGCCATTCTTAGCAATCTTTTACTTTAAGATGACCTGACTTATTTAGAGATGTGTCAAGCTTCTAAACTAAATTGGGCAAAAGCTAAATGTTTTCATCACCTAGTGTCTAACATAAAACTAATGTAATATTGAGTATAGTTTAAAATCACTTCAAAAATATCATTCAATAGGTAATGCTCACATTTAGCAAAAATTTTAAAATAAGATATAATTAATATCAACCTGATAGACTTAAAAGTATCAGGGGTCAAGTATGTCAGGGGTCACTGTGATAATTCTATAAGACATATGTTTTTGAGAAACATGTTTCTGTAAGCTAGTGAATGAAATAATCAGATCTCATGAGAACTGACTGCTAGCATAATCAATATTCGAGCTATAGTTACATACCATTATTCTGGAATGGAAATGTAAATCAGATAAACAAAGGAAGCTTTTATTCTTTACTTTTGATTGTAATGTACTGTTTGCATTTCATCATGAGTATGCTTTTATAATAAGTTGAACTAAATTTCTTAAAAATATTTATAGATATAGACATTTTAAGAATGGAAGGCTGAATAGGAGGTCAATGATGTTCTCTTTGTATATCTCATGGAAAAGTTTTTAAATAACCTTAAACAAGTAATATATTGTCAAATGTTAATAAATAATCAGTGAAATGAAAAGAAAGTAATTCCCAAATTATTCAAAAGCAAAATTATAGCAATGTTTTCTACACCAAATATAATAAAATATTTAGGGGAAAAAATAAAAACATATCAATTTCCAAAATAGAATAAAATAGAATATCTCTAAAAATACAAAAAGGATTAAATAATAGTTAAAATGCCATTGATTTTAAAATTTAAAAGATCATATCCTATATAATAAAAAGCTAATATGCAAATAGATCAAATGGTGGAACAACAAAGCAACCGGTTGCTATGACGTGTGCTGACCACCAGGGGCCACGCACAGAACATGGCAGTTGTTGGCAGCAGTCAGTAGGCAGCAGAGCAAAGAACATAGCGGGCATCAGCTGCAGCAGGATGGTGGAGCAAGTGGGTGGGGGTGCCAGAGCAAGGCGGGGTGCCAGTTGCTGCCATCAGGGTGAGCCTCTGGTGGTTACTGAAAATTCTTTGCTCCTGTGCACTGTGGTCTTGGCCAGTACTCACACCAGCTGCTGGTGCTGGCCCTACTTGCACCCACTGCCAGCACCTGGCATGGTCCTAATCACTTGGCGCTGTCAGTGGGTGCAAGCAGTGCCTGCTGCCCAATAACCTCTGAGTGCTTCTCCACCTCCCCCTGCTCCTGAGGGGCGATCGGGGCAGCAGTTCCCACTCGCACTCACTGACAACACTGACCCTGCTCGCACCTGCTGCTGGCATCTGCCCCAATTGCTCCCGGCTGTCCTGTGGGATTGGGCCTAAACCATCAGTTGGACATCCCTCTCACAATATGGGACCGCTGGCTCCTAGCCACTCACCTGCCTGCCTGATTAATGCCTAACTGCTCCTCTGCCGGCATGATTGCCCCCAATTGCCCTCCCCTGCCAGCCTGATCGCCCACAACTTCCTTCCCTTGTCCCAACCCGCCTCCTCCACCAGGACCTGCCACCTACTCGCTGGGTCCAGCCTCCTCTGTGCCAGGATGGCCCTAGGCCTCACCCTGTGGAGGCGGCTGCCAGGCCCTGCCTCCCCTGTGTATGCGGCCATCTTGTGATGGCCATCTTGTGACAACATGAGGGCATGATGCCACCTAGGCTATTATTAGTATAGATGCTTATATACATTTCAAGTGACTGGAAGTTTTTACTATTCAAGTGCCATTTCTATAAATAACTGTATGAAGTGATGTTTCTTTAGCGTTTGCCTAGCACTGTGGCATCATTTTCAGGTCCTTGTAATCTGATTGATGCTAGAAGAGCAAACCCTTATCCAGTGCACACTATTGACCCAAACAAGAAGAGATGGACCTGCACCTCCAACAGGAAGTGATACTACTTTACAACCTCATCCAGAGGAAGAAACTATCCTTCCTCACCCAGCAACAGCTCAGCCAGTGGGAGAGTGCAGGAACTCAGCCAATGAAAAGTCACAACTCAACCCATAACAATTATAACGGCTATTGTTATCATTTGTTATTAATATTATTGTTGATAACAGAGTTTTCTTTAAAAAGAACATAGCTACTGCATGTTGTGCAGACTGGCCTGGCCTTGCCTTGCCCCAGCCCCAGCCCCCCACCTCTGCCCCCAAACCCCCGGGCTGTTCTGCAATCTCAGGCTGCTCCAGTCACTGCTCAGAAGCACCGGCACAAGCACCTTCCTTGTTTCACAGCGGGGTCCCCGTGCAGCTGGCAGACATCTCTGGCACCGAGGACACATTGGAGCCGGCCACCGGCCAGGTGATAGCTACTTTCACATGCTCGGGGCAAAAGGAGGTAAATTAGGTTGTTCAAGATGCAAATGCTGCCTGCAAAACATGGAGTAAAAAAATATGGCTTGGTGAGTAGTGGAATCCTTTTGGAGGCCACCAGGACCATAAGAGAACAGAAGAATGAAATCACCACATGGAAACCATCAACAAGGGCGAGTCCATCTTCCAGACCTTGTGGACATTGACCTCTCCTGGCAGGGCTGGGAGCACTACGCGGGCTTGGCCAGCCAGCACATCCAGCTCCTAGGAGGGTCCTTTGGTTTCACCAGAGAGTCGCTGGGCGTGCCCATGGGATAGGAGCCTGGAACCACCCCTTTCCTGATCACCTCCTAGAAGTCGGCCTCAGCTTTAGCTTGTGCAAAAGCCATGATCTTTAAACTGTCCCCTTTCACACCTGCCTCTGGGCTGTCACTGGCTGAGATCTACACGGAGGCAGGCTTCTTCAACGTGGTGCAAGGAGGTGCCTCCACGGGTCAGTTTCTGTGTCAACCTTGGGACGTGGCCAAGGTCTCCTTCACCGGAAGTGTGCCCACAGGCATGGAGATCATGGAGATGTCAGCAAAAGGAATCAAACCTGTCACCTTGGAACTCTGAGGCAGCTCTTCACTGATGATCTTCTCAGACTGCGGCCTGGAGAACGCCGCAAGGGGGCGCTGTTGCCCAACTTCCTCACATGAGGCTGTGCTTGCTGAAATGTCACAAGGGTATTTGTGCAAAAGGAAATTTCTTTAATAAATTTACAGAACAAGTGGTGAAACAGACGCAAAGGTTAAAAATGGGAGATCCACCTCTGGAAGGTCCCAGGATGGGCCTCCTCACCAACCGACCACACCTGGGGCGAGTCTTTGGGTTTGTGAAACTGACAAAGGAGCAGGGAGCTGTGTTGTGTGTGTGAGACCTATACTGACCTAAAGATCCCCAATTCAAGGATGGATATTCCAGGAGACCTTGCGTATATAGACTGACTGCAGAGAGGACGGGACCTGTGTGAAAGAAGAGATCTGCCAGTCTTTGGGCCAGTTTTGTCCCTTCTGTTACTTGGTATGGAAGCTGAGGCTCTGGAAGGAGCCAACGACACCCTTTTTGGACTAGTGGCTGGTGTCTTCACCAGGGACATCCCGTGTGCTCACAGAGTGGTGGCCGCGATCCAGCCTGGAAGGGGCTTATCAACAATGATAACGTCAGCCCAGTGGAGTTGCCCTTCAGCGGGTATTGGAATTCAGGCCTTGGCAGAGAGAGTGGTGGCATGACAACTGAGTGTGATTCACAACTGAACACTGTGTGTGGAGATGAGTGTTGTGGAATCGCTCTTTTAAAGTGGGTCCTGATCCCTGTGGAAACTAAGAACTCCTGAGACCGGCAGCGGCAGTGCCCTGCATACTGTTGAGTCCAGATTCCGTTGTGTAAGGTCTGAGTCTGGGTCAGCATCACTCTCCATCTTTCAGTCATCTCTTCCCAATTGAAAGGATGAAGTACTTTTAGATTCTTAACCAAGAAAGTTGGGATTTTTTGCAGAGCGAATTATTGTGCAATTTTAAACAGCCAGTGACACTTCTGAAGGCAGGGGACCAGGATTATGACTCATGCCCAGACTGGAACCCCTGGCCGAATTCTCTCTCTCGTTTATTTAGAACTTGTTCCTTTTAGGTTCCTGGTGGATGCATGACAGATGATGTCGGCTCACTTGTCATTCCACTGAAAAGCTGACAATCAGGGCAGGGAGGGAATTAGATGCTGGACAGGTCAGTCCATGTGAACAGTGACTGGCCAGAGAAAGCATTTTGTTTCTACCCAGCAGAGGACACAGTCCTCCATTCTGAACTCCAACTTGCTCTCTGTGGCTCATCAGTTCCTGTTAAATGTACAATTTATTTGCAAGTCACTGCTATTTACTAGAATTAACAAATAACACGGTTAATCCACAAAGAAAAGAAAAAAAAATAGTGCACTATCTCTACTGAATATATTCAGGGTTCTACAAGTCAATAAATATTTGGGTATAAAGGTTTTGAGCTATTCTACCATAACAGATCCAGGACTGTGTGCCATAAATAAGCAGGATATTTCAAATACATTACTGTCAGTCATTACATTAAAGATATTCCTGGTTCAAATAGAGGCTGTGCGTTCCTTCCAAAAGATTTTGAATATAAGATCTAAGTTTTTGCCCTAACTGGTTTGGCTCAGTGGATAGAGAGAGCATCAGCCTGCAGACTCAATGGTCCCAGGTTCAATTCTGGTCAAGGGCATGTACCTTGGTTGAGGGCACATCCCCAGTAGGAGGTATGAAGCAGTCAGCTGATCAATGTTTCTCTCTCATTGATATTTCTAACTCTCTATCCCTCTCCCTTCCTCTCTGTAAAAAAATCAATAAAATATTTTTTAAAAAAAATCTAAGTTTTTCAGCAGAAAGTTATAACCAGCATAGGTTCTGTTTAAAATTAAGTTTCTCCTTATGAAACATTATTCCTCCTACATTGGTTCTCTTAATCTTGAATGAGGCCTGTGTGTAAGATTTAGATTGTGCAGTCATACAAATACGGAAAATGAAATAATTTTGGATAAAGTTATTAAATAGATTTCTGTTTTCTTTGCCTGCTACTTGCTTTCTGTCTCATTACTTCCCCCACTTCTCAAGCTTTATTGGCATAATTTTCTGTAGACATTAAAATAAAGCAAAATTGTCATCTCTTTATTATAGTAGTATAATTAAACAAGCATTCACCTTGGGAAAATACTACTTGGTCACATTCAGAAAAAGTTCCAGTAAATATATGAGGATGATCCCACTGTTATTATTCCTAAATTTGTTTTCAGAGAGAATTATGATAGGGCTACCTTGAAACAACACCAAAATAATTTTTCAAGAAACAACTCCACCAGAATATTACAGTTCCAAATATTCACTATATATATATTAATGGAAATTTTAGTTAGGCCAAACCTGTATGTATTTCTAACAAGCTAACTGAATGCTTACAGTGTGCCAAACACTGTTTTATAGGTATTAAGTCATTCAATCCTCACAATTAACAGTCAGTACATAGTTTATATGTAGTAATTTATAAGTGATATATAAAACATGAAAGTGCAACTGGCTTATTTCAATTACTTAATTCAGTTTAAATCCATAAAAGTGGTTAACATTGTTAGGTTGTGATGAATATTTGACACAAAATATTAGTGTGTTTATTTGCAATATTGCAATAAGTATCAGATAATGTTGTAAATATATAATGTGTGAAGAATTAATCTGTGACCATATTTGTCTTTGTGTTGACATAGTTTTAAGTCACCCAACACCTTGGTTAGTACTAAGAAGGCAAAAAAAGTTTCACTTCAAGATATCACTGCATCAATACTTATTAAATGCTTAAATCAGAGTATTATGTACAACCTACAAGTTTGTGTACAAAGGCTATGACATAGTTTAGTAAGAATGAAAATGTATAGATCCTTCCATATTCTTTCTGTTTTCATATTCTTTTAATTCTTTATTGTTTAATTGTTTATTGTAATATAGTATTGCATATGTCTCCTTTTTCCCCCATGACCTCTTCCAGGCCATCCCCAGCCCCCAGCGCATGCACTCACTCCCTCCCCCCGTGTCTGTGTCCATTGGTTGTGCTTGTATGCATGCATACAAGTCCTTTGTTTGATATCTTAAATTTTTAAAATATAATGTTAGTAATTTCAGAGAGGAAGGGAGAAGGAGAGAGAGAAACATCAATGATGAGAGAGAATCATTGTTCGGCAGCCTCCTGCATGCCCCACACTGGGGATTGAGCCATAACCTTGGGCATGTGCACTAACTGGGAATTGAACTGTGACCTCCTGATTCATAGGTCGATGCTCAACTACCGAGCCACACCGGCTGGGCTATTTTCATATCCTTTTATTCTCAGTCTAGTTTTGCTAAATCTCAATACAATAACCATCTTCTCCCCACTTACACTTAGCAGGTCATTCTTCTTATTAAGGCCATCTATTAATTTTTCATTGTTTTCAATATGAAGTGCAAACTGCCTCACATTATATACAGTGGTTTTATTTCAATGTATATTTTACTCATCTTCTATCTACGAGCAGCACTGGTCAATTTTTTGAAATTTTTTGAGCCACACTTACTTTTAATCCTTTCCTACTCACATGGCTGCCTTTGAGCAGGTTCAGCTTGTTTCTCTTAACATCCTTTACACATCATTAGAGTAAAATTCCTAGGACCTGTGCTTTGCCTGCATGATTTAGTGAAATGTTTACTGATTCACAAAATAGCTTAAGTTCCCCTGTTCCATGTCTATAAATTTTTGTATTTCCCTTAAAATGAATATCCTCTTTTACCATAAGTTTTGGTATAATGCATTTTTCCTGAGATAGCTTGACACCATCAAGAGGACAGAACTGACTGATGACTCTTTTCTTCATCCCTGTACTGTCAGAAAAGTGGAGTGTTTGTCTCTCAGTGGGGAAAAAAATGGAATATTTGCAGATCTGATGAAAGTAACACATTTCTTATGTAAACTAGGTTTGTCTATATTTGTGTTCAATTTATCAAGTGGTAAAGTCTCCAGCAGCATTACCTAATATGTGAAGTTATATCCCTTCCAAAGTTTGAATGTATTATAGGAAACATTGAATTACCACTTAGTAGTGGATGAGAGAAAATGAATAGCACATTTATTTTGCAGTACTGCAATGTAAAGCATCAAATGGCACTAAATGACTTGAAGAACGCCATCAACTTCTGCAAATGTTGTCCGAAAGGAATTCAACAAACATACTGCATGCCATCCAAAATATAAGAGAGCTCTTATGTTTTTACTAAGTATTGTTGACCATAGCAAATGGCAATATCTATTGCAAGAGTAGATTATTTATTATACTACTACATTGGACTAACCTATATTGTCAGAAAAATTACCAGAACGTTTTCCATCACATTTATTTGATCTATAAAGTTCTTAACACTATTTGGTTATCATTCTTGCCCCAATTTAATAAATTTTTGTGTATTTTCATTTGTTATTTCATGTGTTGATTTCAAAAAATGTGTTGATTTCAAAAGATAAATGTTACAATCTATATTTTATAAATGAGGAAAATAATGTGTTTGTAATGTCAAGCAGTCAAAGGAAGTGTCAGGAGAAAAACATGTATATCTTTCAGCATTTTGCATAGTGATTTATAATTGGGTCATAGCTATAAATATAATTTTTACTTATTAATTATTAACTATGTCAATAATTAGCCTAAGATGTAAAATTGTCAACATATTTTCAGTAGCAGGGAAAAAAATCTTGTGAACTTGTAATCTAAACTAATAAAAGCGGGATAGTAAAATTAACCGTTTCT
>PVJC01047046.1:0-13058 GCA_004026665.1 Murina feae
CCTCAGATGCGGCTGGGGGCAGGTCCCCAGTGGTCACACACACACACTCATACACACACAAGGTGCCTGGCAGACTGGGGCCATCATAGGACATCCACTGAGGGGTCCCAGACTGTCAGAGGGCACAGGCCGGGCTGAAGGACTCCCTCCACCCCGAGTGCACAAATTTTTGTGCACCGGGCCCCTAGTAAATACATAATCCTGAATGTGCATAATTTGCATCACAAGCTGTTAGGTGCATTTCTCTCAGAGAAGTTTGGAAACAGTAACTCATCAATTGAACAGACAAGGTAGAGAGACAGTGGAAATATGCTGACTAGTTTCTACAGAAATCTTCAATTAAAACAAACTTTAATTATTCAGGGATAAAATATATTATTTGAATCGCAGGGATCTGACTTGTAGAACCTTCAATGTCACTACAACGTAAGATTTAAAGGCTAGTGTTTTTAAAACATAATAGGAAAGAAATATTTCAAATTGCAAAAGTGATCATTATTTAACATAATGTTTCCCACCCCTATAATAGCTTCTCCTAAAGTGTGTGGAATAATTTATATATAAATATGTAGATGTATACAAACTGAAATGCCAAACATTGAAAAGAAACTCAAATGAGTGGGTATTTGCATATGGAATACAGCTCATAAAAAAACATGTTTTTGTGATAATGAGATGTTTTCCAAACTCTCCTTCATTCTGGAAATTTACTCAGAAACAAGCCCATCTATTCATTAGACAACAAAGACATTCAAAAGGTAGCCTTAGAAATTGAAAAAAATAAGATCTGACCTAAGAAATGGTGACTGTGCCATCTCAAGTTTAGTGATGGGTCAAAGAGTGGCATTGATCAGACCTTCAAACCTCAGAGAGTAGGGGGGAGTCAACCAAAGGACTTTTGCGCATGCATATAAGTCTAACCAATGAACACAGACAATAGGGGGGTGAGGGCATAAGTGGGGTGGGGAGTGGGAGAGGCAGTGGGGGGATAAGGACACATATGTAATACCTTAATCAATAAATAAAAACAAAAAACAACAACAAAAAACAAAAGAGTGGAATGAAAAAATTCCCAGGACACAGAAGGTAGAAAGTCCTTGAGCTATTTCTTTAATTGCTACAAGGTACCCAACTGTCACATCCCAGTGAAACTTTAAGCAGATTTAAGCAAATGTCCACAGTTTAGGTATATTCTGGAGATCATTACTATATATGCATAATAATGAAAAATAAAAAGAGAAAAAAGTTTTTCTTCATGAAATTTAAAAAATAGGTGCTCATGAATCATGCATGAGGAGTTGGAAAATCTAAAAAGACTAACAGTGAGGAAATTGAAAGAACATTCAAAAACCTCCCCAAAAAATAAAAGTCCAGGACCAGATGGCTGGAGTCCTAAAGATGCTTCCTAAAAACTATTAGAAACAATAAACAGATAGTAAAGTTGCAAGATACAAAACAAATATACAGAAATCAACCGTATTCCTATAAACTAATAATGAAATGTCAGGAAAAAAATAACTCCTTTTGCAACTGCAACAAAAAGAATAAAATACCTAGCAACAAACTTAACAAAGAATGTGAAAAACCTGAAATTACACAGAAAACTACAAAGCATTATTAAAAAGATTGAAAACACAATGAAATGGAGAGATATTCTGTGTTCATGGATTGAAAGAAACAACATAGTTAAAATAACCATATTATCCTAAGCAAATGCAAATTTAATGCAATCCCATCAAATTCCCAATGGCATTTATTAAAGAAATAGAACAACAACAACAAAAATACATCAGATTTGTATGGAACCACAAAAGAGATCATAAATAGCCAAAGGTGGGGAGGAACAGAGTCAACAGTATCACACTACCTGACTTCAAATTATACTACAGAGCAAGGATAATCAAAACAGCATGGTATTGGCAGAAAAACAGATACACAAAACAATGGAACAAAATTGGCAGCTCAGAAGTAAAACCACATGTATATGGGCAAATAATTTTTGGCAAAAGAGCAAAAAACACACACTGGAAAAAAAGAAAGCCTCTTCATTACATAGTGCTTGGAAAATCAGAAAGCCACAAGCAAAAGAATAAAGCTAGACTATAATTGGTCCCCATGTACAAAAGTAATTCAAAATGGATCAAAGGCCTAAAAAATGAAACAATACATTACATAGAAGAAAACATAAGCACTAAACTTATGGACCTTGGTCTTAGAGAAGAGTCAGTGAATTTGACCTCAAAATCAAGGGAAATAAAGGAAAAAATAATTGAATGGGACTATATCAAACTAAAAAGCTTCTACACAGCAAAAGAAACCACTAACAAAACAGAAAGGCAACCAACTGAATGGGAAATAATATTTGCAAACAACAGCTCTGACGGGGTTAACACCCAAAATATATAAAGAACACATATAGCCCAACTCACATGGCTCAGTAGTTGAGCGTTGACCTATGAACCAGGAGGTCACAGTTCGATTCTCAGTCAGGGCACATGCCAGGTTGTGGGCTCAATCCCCAGTGTGAGGTGGGCAGGATGATTCTCTCTTATCATTTATGTTTCTCTCTCTCTCTCTCTCTCTCTCTCTCTCTCTCTCTCTCTCTCCCTCCCTCCCTCCCTTCCTCCCTCCCTCCCCTTTCCTCTCTAAAATCAATAAAAATATACCATAATACATATAACTCAACCACAAACAATCCAATTAAAAGATGGACAGAGGACCTGAACAGATACTTCTCCTAAGAAGACATAGAAATGGACAGCAAATACATTAAAAGATGCTCAACTTCACTAGCTATTAGGAAAATGCAAGTCAAAACTATGAGATACTACCTCACACCTATTAGAATGACTATTATCAACAAGACAAGTAATAACAAGAATTGGAGAGGTGGAGAAAAAGGAACCCTCATTCACTGCTGCTGAGAATGTAAACCAGTACAGCTACTATGGAAAACAGTATAATAGTTCCTCAAAAGAATGTAATAGTTCTGAATAACCATTGGAAAAATTTGAAAACATTTATTCACAAATATATATTCACCCTATATTCACTGCAGCATTATTCATGGTGGCTAAGACATGGAAACAACCAAAGTGTCCTTCAATAGATGATCGGATAAAGAAAATGTGGTATATATCTTCTATGGTATACTACTCAGCCATAAGAAAAAATGAAATACAGTCACTTGCTACAATATGGTTGGACCTTGAGAATATTATGCTAAGCAAAATAACTCAGAAAAGGTTAAGAACCATATGATTTCACTGATGGATATAAAACTGAAACTCATAGACACAGACAACAGTATGGTGGTTACCAGAGGGAAGAGGAATAGAGGGAAATAAAGTGTAAAAGAGGCCAAATATGTGGCGACAGAAGATGATTTTACTTTGGGTGGTAGGCACACAATGCAAATCATGTATCCTAGAAATGTACCCTTGAAATCTAGATGATCTTATTAAACAATATTACCCAAATACATTTAATTTTTTTAAAAAGGAAAAAATAGGTGCTTATCATCCACAGAGACTGTGTAGAAAACAATGTAATTGATTTGTCTTCAAATTTGTCTGAGAACTACCATGTTTATGCTATGCAAAATAAGTCGGTTGGAGAAAGATAAATATCACATGATGTGACTAATTTATAGAATATAATGAACAACATAAACTGATGAACAAAAACAGATCCAGAGATAGAGAATCATCCATCAGACTGTCAAACCTCAGAGGGAAGGCAGGGGAGGGGTGGGGTAAGGGGCAGAAATCAACAAGGACTTGTATGCATGCAGATAAGCATAACCAATGGACACAGACACTAGGGGGTGAGGACACAAGCGGGGGGGGTGGTAGCAATGGAAGGGTATAAGGACATATATGTAATACCTTAATTATTAAAGAAAAATAAATAAAATGAATAAAATGTGAAAAAAATTTCAACAAGATGTAATCAACTGTTTTGTTAGCAAGGTAGGATCTTCTAAGAAGGACTTCATATTATATAAGCAAAAAAAATGGTTTAAAACCTTTACATTATTTCCAACAAGAAAAGCAAGCATAATAATTGCAAAACTGTTAAAACATCTCAAATTACAGACTTAATTAGCCAAGCTTCTTTTAGCTACAAAAGACAAAAACTTAACTCAAACCAGCTTAAAATACAAAAGGGATCAATAACCTCACCTGGCTAAGTCATGTGCTAAATCTAGTAACTCCAATAAATTAATTGGAATTCTGACTTTACATCTTTATTTACTCTGTATCAGCTTTATTGTGAACTATACCTTCCCCATGCAGTGGGTAAGGAAAGCCAGTAATAGCTCCAAGACTTTCTATCAGTTTAGTAAAGCAAATGAAAAAGGAGTTTCTCTTTTTCAGTAGTTTCTGCTAAAGTGTCAAAACTGATGTGAATTCAGCTTGAGTCACGCAGCCACCTTAGAATCATTTGTTCTATCCAGGATGTGTGATAAGTGATTGGCAAGACTTGGTTCATATGCCCACCCTGGAGCCATGCTGAGTTCAGCCCGTCTAGGTTACACCAAGCAAGAATGAAAAATGAGTAGTTTCCTCGAAGACACAATAAACAGAAAATACATATTTTTCACTCCACAGTTGCAATATCATTGATTTCTGAGTTATTTTACATAGTCACATTTAATAAAATGACATTTCATGCATTGTCTGAAAGTACAGGCATTATATCCTATCTAATAAAAGAGTAATATGCAAATTAGGCATCACTCCGTGACAAAGATGGCTGCCCCTATGGCCACAAGGACAAGATGGCGGCACCCATAGCCACAAGATGGCCGCCCCCATGGACTCAAGATGGCGACACCCAGTCCAGCTCAGCCCTGCCACTGAAGTGGTCAGGCCTGTTAGCCAGGCAGGTGGCGGGGGAGGCAGGGGGCCCAATGGGCAGAACAGGTGATCAGAGGGGGCTGGGAGTCCCCTGCCCAGGCCAGAGGCCTTCAGTCAGAGTCCTCAGGCATGGGCAAGGGTGGAGCTGGTGATCAGAGGGGACAGGGGCAGAGCTGGTGATTGGAGGGGTAAGAGGGTGCCCTACCCAGGCATAAGACCTGGGCCAGAGGCCTCAGGCCTGGGCAGGAGCAAGGCCGGAGATCACAGGGACCTGAGCTCCACAGAGCCAGTAATCAGAGGGGCAGGGCAGAGCCTGCAATCACAGGTGTCTAGTCATTGGTGGAGCTGGCAAAGCAGGTGTCTGGAGGTCCCTGTCCAGGCCTGTAGCCTTAGCCAGAGGCTGCCAGTGGGGCAAGGGCAGACCCAGCAATGGCAAGGGGAAGGATCAAGCTAGTGATCGCAGAGGCCTGAGCTCTGTGAAGCTGGCGATTGGATGGATTTGGGGGTTCCCTGCCCAGGCTGCATCCTGGGCCAGAGGTTACAGGTCTGGGCAGGGGTGGAGCTGAGATTGGAGGGGCAGGGGTGGAGCCAGTGATCAGAGTGAACTACAGAGGAAACACCTTTTCTTGCTGCTCATTGGCTAAGCTCCCTGTATGCCACTGGTAATATTCTTAGTAACTTGAGTAATAAGAATCCAAAAAGATGATCTAGGGTTTTTCCACCACACTCCTGGAGGGGAAAAAAATGAAGATCCACTGCTATAGGGCTAAGAAATGTCATATCCTGCCCTAGCCGGTTTGGCTCAGTGCATAATGCCTCAGCCTGCTGACTGCAGGGTCTGGGTTCAATTGTGACCAAGGGCATGTACCTTAGGTTGCAGGCACCACCCTGGCCAGGGCCCAGGTCAGGGTATATGCAGGAGGCAACCAATCAAAGTATTCCTCTAACTTTGATGTTTCTCTCTGTTTTTCCCTTCTCTTCTACATTCTCTAAAAAATCAATGGAAACATATCCTCAGGTGAGGATAAAAAAGAAAGAAAGAAAGAAATGTCATATCCTATGAAAGACACATCTTGAAAATGCCTAAAGAAAGTTGTCATTTTTTCATGGTGAAGGGACTGGAGTCTGTGTTGATGAAAACACCTTGGTGACTGCAGTGACTGGCAGTGGCTACAGCAGTGGGGTGATGGGACTGGTGGCTTCCCCTGATTAGCCTGGTTGCGTCCCACAAAGGGAGGCCAGACTGTGGCTTAGGCCCGCTCCCCAAGGGGATCAGGGAGCGGGCCTAAGCCATCAGTAGGACACCCCCTGAGAGCTCCCCATATGTGAGAGGGTGCAGGCTGGGCTAAGGACCCCCTACCCATTGCACGAATTTCGTGCACCAGGCCCCTAGTTGTGTTTATATTCTGGCCAATCCTCTAAAGCCAAATGGAAATATGGCAACTCATATTCTGTCAAAATCATTGAGATTATTTAAAATTATTTTCAAGACACTCTATTGCAGAGGGGTAGAGAGAAACATTACATATAGGTAACTACGTATAGGTTTTAACAAGTATCCTGAAATCCTATATAGTAAAAGGCTAGTATGTAAATCAACCTAATGGTGGAATGACCAGTCGCTATAATGTGCATTGACCACCAGGGAGCAGATGCTCAATGCAGGAGCTGCCCCCTGGTGGTCAGTGTGCTCCCACAGGGGGAGTGCTGCTCAGCCAGAAACCCTGAGCTGGGCTCACGGCTGGCGAGCATAGCAGCAGTAGTGGGAACCTCTCCTGCCTCTGCAGCAGCATTAAGGATGTCCAAGTGATGGCAGTCAGACATCCCCTGAGGGTTCCTGGACTGCAAGAGGGCACAGGCCAGGCTGAGGGACACCCCCACACACATGAGTGCACAAATTTTGTACACCAGGCTTCTAGTTTTATATAATATCAGGGACGGTCATAAGAGGCCAGGGATAAAGCTCCATAAGCAAGAAACTAAATAAAATATAATAATAATTAAAATTAAATATAATAAAAATTAAAAATAATATAAAAAATCCCAAGAAGTAAAACAAAACAACAACACTACAACAACAAAACAAAAAATACACAGGAAAGTAGGATTGGAAAGACAGACACCAATACCTGAGAATTTAGAGGTCTAATAAGAACTACTAAAGGAAGCAAGAAATTCTGGTTCTAAAAAAGTATGTTCTTTGTAGTATTTAAAATTGTTGCTTAATACTAAATATTGAAACATAAGGGCTTACCAACTGAAGGTACATTTCCATTTAAAGGTACCAATAGGGTTCCTCCATGTATCTTTTGATCTCATTTGAAGAAAAGGAAGAGAGCCAGGGCTTTGCAAGTATTAATGAGATGAGATCAGGTGGCCTACCCAAGTCAATCCTAATCATGAACAATCATGAGGTCATTGCCTCAAATTAAAAAAAACAACTCTACTTTTAACACATTCCTATTTCTGGCACATAGAAAGATTTGGCTAATGGTGACATTGAACAATACTGCTCTAAATCATAGGAAACGTAGCATGGCCAGGGTTACTGGCAGAGCCTCAATTGGCACAATTGTGGATTTTCTCAATATTCGCCCTTACTAGAACATCGTATGATTTGGGAGTGAGTCAGAGTTCAATTCTTTAGCACCAAATATTGTTGATTCATATATCAGGAATTAAGTGGGAGACATAAGTAAAACAATTATATTGAAAACTGAGAATTTTATTTAATCCTCTGGCTATCCTAAAGCCTTGGCTTAGCTGTACTACCAGTGATGAGTTCAAGGCAATATAGAATGTCCTCGAACAACACTTCTTTGTTGAACATCGTTTCCTTATAATGTTGATGGGATACCCTAGGAACTTAACTCTTTTTTAATTCAATTATCCTATGGCAAAAGTGGTTTTGCTATGCACTGCTTCACTGTATATCCAAGAACCAATCAATGATGCTAGGTAAGGACTTATTGTACTAATTTATGGTGATTTATTAATTTTGTAAGCACTTAATGAGCATCAATAATGTTCCAGTTGCTGTGCTAAATGTTAACAATAGTTATACACACAAACTGCCAAATAACATGATCAGTGTTATTCACAAATAAATAAAACGTGATGGCAGCCACAAGGGAACATAAGAGAATCCTTGCCAATGTTTAACTAGATTGAAAATAAGTAACCATTTTTCTACTTGAACAAGGGTATTGGTCCACTTTGACAGAAGTAGCATAAAGACATAACTGTTGCATAAATATGGAAGAAGGATCAGGATTAATGGAAGGGAGATAAGAAGCAATTGGCCGCACAAGAAATAACGAGATAGCAGTGAATTGAGAGAAACTAGGTTAAAAGATAGATAGGTGGAATTTGGTGACCAATTTTGAATAATTGCGGGAAAAGTGGAAAAAATAGATAATATATCCAAAACTTCCAATTTTAGAAACAGAAAAAAGTGAAACCAACAACTAAATTAAGATTATGAAAGGTGGGGCACTGTGTCTGAAACTGGTAACTGCCCACCAAACCCATGCTCCTATTCTGCCTGGGCATACCATGGATTATAGTTCCCAAACTTTTGAAGTTAGCTGGATCCTAAATAAGCATATTTTTAAAGTACTTTTCATATATTAAAAGCAACTGAATATGGACTTAGAAATTTGGGGGTCAGGAGAAAGTCATATTTGGAGAACCATCACTATGATTCCAGCCATGAGAATGCGATCGAGAGCTCCCTTTGGACCACTACACCAGACCTAATCCATTGCAAGGCACCAAATATTTATTTTATTATATTATTTGCATAACACTGTATATAAGATTAAGAAATAATGAAAATTGCCCTGACCAGTTTGGCTCAGTGGATAGATCATCGGCCTGTGGACTCAAGGGTCCCAGGTTCGATTCCGGTCAAGGGCATGTACCTTGGTTGCGGGCACATCCCCAGTGGGGGGTGTGCAGAAGGCAGCTGATCAATGTTCCTCTCTCATCGATGTTTATAACTCTCTATCCCTCTCCCTTCCTCTCTGTGAAAAATCAATAAAATATATTTTTTAAAAAAAGAAATAATGAAAATATTAACTAGACACACGATATTGGAAAACAACAGCGAAGAAAATCTAACACCATTTGTCATCGGTGATCAGATACAGGAAATGTAAAAGGCAAGACAGGAAATAGCTAATGTTGCTTTATCCCACCCTACAATTACACAGCACATATGTAAAGATGATGTCTTCCACTATGAGTATCAACTAAATAAAAATTTCAGATGCTGTTATATTTACTTCTTTATATTGCACCACTTTTCAAAAAGAATTTGAGGCATCCCAAGTACTGTATTCTGCAACATATGAAAATTTATCCAACTGTTGAAGAACTATATCTGCACCTATATAAAAATATATATATGTAAATAGTAAATTATAAGATGTCTGAATGATACCTTCATGTTTAAAAAAATTACAAGATGTCTGAATGAACTCTCACACTTAAAATGTTTAGAATATGGGTTAATCCATTTCTTTACTAATCTGAGACTTATGGGCATAAAAAGAGAAAAGTGGGAGGAAATATTGAAATGCAATTTTTGAAAAAAAAGCACACACATCATTTTACTAACATTTAGAAATATTTCCATTAATTCCACACAGGCTATTTTAGTCAAACTATAAAAGATAAATATCCCTAACTCATTTTGCTGAGTGGATAGAGCATCAGCCTACAGAATGAAGGGTCCTGGGTTTGATTCTGGTCAAGGGCACATGCCTGGGTTACAGGCTCAATCCTCAGTAGTGGGTGTGCAGGAGGCAGCCAATCAATGATTCTCTCTTACCACTGATGTTTTTATCTCTCTCTTCCTTCCTCTCCAAAGTCAATAAAAATATATTTTTAAAAGGATAAATGCAGGGTGTTTAAAACAAATCTTTACACATTTTGAATGATTATATATTCCATTGGGTTAAATCTGAAAAGAAACATCAATTGAGCTATCAGCGGTTAAAGTGTATGTACATTTTGGGGGACAACCTGTAGGTTGCTTTATTTGTATTATTGCTTTAATGTAAGAACTAAAAAGCCTCACCTGAAAAACTACTTCTCAACAATATTAATACTATCCCAGAAATTGTCCGGTGAAAATATAGGTGGGAAAAATACTGGCACTTTAGCTAGTCCTTGCTTTATTCTTTATTCAAGAAATTCCCATTTAAGTACTGACCAAGTTTGCATTCACTTAGTTTCAGAGACCCTGTGGCCAAAACAATTATAAGATGTCTGAATTATTTATTTTAAAACTTTAAAGGCATCTGAGGCACCTCCTATATTTTATAGACTTTGAGTGGATCATGTCAACTACTAGAAATGTAGGCTCAATGATCCTATAAGCCCAAATGGCCATTGTGTACCCAAATGAAAAATGTCACTTGAGCCCTTTGGCCTTGGAGAATCTAACCCAGAAGTGGCTTATTTATGGTAATTACATGTTTTAGTCACTAATAAATCTTACAACTAGAATCTATAAAGAAGCAGATTTTTCTTTATATTAAGTTGTGGAAGTCAATGATGGCTGTGAGGGGAGCTGCTTAGAAAGTAGTCTGGAAATTCAGCTCTATCAGGTAAGCCTTTTAAGAAAATATTTTCTCAACAACAGAAAGAACAGTACTTCAGTTTAGATTTTATTTCCTTGTGGAACATATTCTAGCGGTAAAAATGACTGACTATTTTGTGACTCTGAAATGCAATAATTAAAACATAATCTATTCTTTAGGAACTCTAAATTTTTCTAAATTTGAAAAGTACAATTTGCATAATTGATACATGTATCTACAATATCTATATGACATCAGAACATAACCTGAACATAATACCTAGCTGAAGACTCATCAAACCATTTATATCTTCAAACTTAAGATACATCCAGAGTGGAGACAGCAAGATGGTGGCATAGGTAAACACCGTAAATGCAGCCGTGAACAACTATTTCAAAATAACCATGAAAAGAAAACACGGACACCACCCACACCCACAGGAAGGCTGGCTGAGTGAAAATTCTACAACTAGAAAGAAACTGAGACTCAGAGGAGTGGTGGAAGCAAAGTACAGAGGTACAGAGGCGCGCGCATGGGGCTCAGGGAGAGGGCTGGCGCTGGAGGACGCGGTTCTTTTTCAAACTAGAGGGAACCACAAGCTCCCGGCGGCTCTGAATTCCAGTTCCAGGCGAGTTTCTGGGGACCCAGACGCACACCCGGAGAAGGGGGACTGACTGGCACTGGGAGGAAATCCAAAGCGGGTTTCTCTCAGCATTGCTTGCACCAATTACCGTGGGACACAGAGACCCAGTGTCTCGTAGCACAGGGCTGAGAAGCGGCCACAGCTATTTGCTCTGCCCTGCAGAATCCCCGAGGCCCTGTCCCTCCCAAGCTGCCTCAGAGGCTTTTGCATATAAAAGGCTGAGTAGCCTAAGGCAAAGGCTAAATCAACACCTCCTTAAAGATACAAGAGCCAGCCTCACCCAGTGGCCAGAGTTGGACCATCCTAAATAAAACTCAGATCCACAAGGAACACACTCGGGGCAGACGCTGTGAGCACAAAAGCCCCACTGAAACAACTCTTGCCCCATAAGGGTGTCTCCAGCACAGAAGTTCTTTCACTGTAGACACAGCTGACTCTCATAACCAAGTGGCTTAGAGGTTAATTCCTCTCAGTGATCACCTAACTCAGAAAGGAAAGCAGCCAAAATGCGGAGACAAAGAAACAGGTCACAAATGACAGAAATGGAGGAAAGAAAATGACAGGATACAGAGTTCAAAACCACGGTTATTAGGTTTTTCAAGAATTTTCTAGAGACTGCCAATAAATTTAGTGAGACCCTTGAGCATATGAAAAAGAACCAGCTAGAAATTAAGCATACACTGACTGAAATAAAGAAGAATATACAGAGATCCAACAGCAGACAAGAAGATCGCAAGAATCAAGTCAAAGATATGAAATATGAAGAAGCAAAACCCACCAAGCCAGAAAAGCCTAAAGAAAAAAGAATAAAGTATGAAGATAGTGTAAGGAGTCTCTGGGACAACTTCAAGCGTACCAACATCAGAATTATAGGGATGCCAGAAGAAGAGAAAGAGCAAGATATTGAAAACCTATTTGCAGAAATAATGACAGAAAACTTCCCCCACCTGGTGAAAGAAATAGACTTCCAAGTCCAGGAAGCACAGAGAACCCCAAACAAAAGGAACCTAAGAAGGACCACACCAAGACACATCATAATTAAAATGCCAAGGGCAAAAGACAAGGAGAGAATCTTAAAAGCTGCAAGAGAAAAGCAGTTAGTTACCTACAAGGGGGCACCCATACGACTGTCAGCTGATTTCTCAACAGAAACTTTGCAGGCCAGAAGGGAGTGGCAAGAAATATTCAAAGTGATGAATAGCAAGAACATACAGCCAAAATTACTTTACCCAGCAAAGCTATCATTCAGAATTGAAGGTCAAAGAGCTTCACGGGCAAGAAAAAGCTAAAAGAGTTCATCACCACCCAACCAGTATTATATGAAATGCTGAAAGGTATCCTTTGAGAAGAGGAAGAAGAATAAGGAAAGTAAAAATTATGAACAACAAATATATATCAACGAGTGAATCTAAGAATCAAGTGAATAAAAAATCTGATGAACAGAATAATCTGGTGAACAGAATACAATCAGAGGCATAGAAAGGGAGTGGACTGACAATTTTGGGGGGTTAAGGGTGTTGGGGGTGCGTGAAAAGAATGGACAATAACCGTACACTTATGGATGAGGACGGGGGGGGGGCAAGGACAGAAGTTGGGGTAGGAACTGGGAGGAGGGGAGCTATGGGGGGAAAAGAGGAACAACTGTAATAATCTGAACAATAAAGATTTTTTAAAAAGATACATCCAAAACACACACAAAAAAATCTTAATTTCTTGGGAGGTATAACTGATTCTTCACATCTTTTTAAATATTTGTAGTTCAAGACGCCTCCATTCTAAAATCACATTAAAATCATAGAAATAGAAATAAAAGGGACTAGACATTGAAAAGTACTGAAATTTAGGAATGGGAGTCATCAGTAGGTCACAGAATTTTAGAAAATTTGAAGCAAAAATGTAGGTATAAAAAAATATGCTCTATTTTACTACTCTACTGCTGATACAGACTTGGGTTGTGTCCAGGTT
>PVJC01047047.1:0-13061 GCA_004026665.1 Murina feae
AACATTGGTGAGAAAGAAACATCAATTAGCTACTTCCTGCACCCCCCCCCCACACACACACACACTGGGGATGTGCCTGAAACCAAGGTACATGCTCTTGACTGGAATCGAACCTGGGACCCTTCAGTCCTCAGGCTGATGCTCTATCTACTGAGCCAAACCAGTTAGGGCTCTTTAGCATTGCTTACAGTGCTAGTTTGACGATAATAAACTCCTTTAGATTTTTTGGTGTGCAGTGCTCCTAATTTAATCTTCATTTTTGAACAATAGTCTTGCTGAATAGAGTAGTCTTGTGTTCAGTCCCTTATTTTTCATTATGTTGTATACTTCATGCCACTCCCTTTTGGCCTGAAGTGTTTCTATTGAGAAATCAGCTGACAGTCTTATGGGAGCCCCCTTGTAGGTAACTTTCTTTCTCTCTCTTGCAGCCTTTAATATTCTTTCTTTGTCTTTAATGTTTGCCATTTTAATTATGATGTGTTTTCATCTGGCTGTTTTGGGGTTCATCTTGATTTGGACTTTCTTTGTTTTCTGAACTTGTGTCACTTTTTTTTTAAACCAGGTCAGGCAAGTTTTCTGTCACTATTTCCTCAAGTTCTCTATTCCTTTCTCAGATTCTTTTCTGCTATTTTATGGATGTTGTTATGTTGCATGTTTTCCCAAAGTTGCCTTTAACTCTCCTGATTTTTAATTTTTTCCCCATTGCTGCCTTGAATGGGTATTTTGTTCTCTCTAGATTAATCTTTCTACTAGCGTATGACAGCAGTGTTGTGTCAGTATAACCTCATCACTGTATCCCATAGCACCTGGAATAATACCTAACCATAACACATATTCAATAAAAATATAGTATCTAAACAAATGAATTTTTATCCTAAAATTTCAATCTGACCATTATAATCTAATGATTGGCATGCCTTTAAAACAACATTTTTTTCTTGGGTGTAGTCTTGAACTAAACTGCAGCTTGTTAAAAATGCAGATTTCTGGTTTCATTTAAGATCTACTGAATTAATATCTGGGAATGGGTGCTTGCAATCTGTATGTTTAGCAAGGCCCACCTTTGTTGTGAGTACAAGGTATGTTGTGACATGATTTGCCTTTATAGTCATTATTAGCTAAACCTTTGATTTAAGAATAATAATGAAAAATAGCTAACATTGAGTGATATTTATGCCAGGCTCTGTATTACATCATTTGCTCCTTATAACCACTTTACAAAGCCAGCCGTTTATTTGTATTTTATAGATGACTAGGGACCTGGAAATTAATTAGAAGGTGGCTGGCTGGGCGGGACTGGGTGAGATGGGCTGGACATGCCCTGGAGCCAACCTCCCATGGTCCCTTCCAGGCATCTACAGAGTGAGCAGGGTCCCTCCGGCAGGTAGTGTCCCTCTGCCTGGCCTGCGGTGATCGGGCTGAAACCCCTGAGGGGTCCCAGCGTACATGAGGGCACTATGCAAAGTTACTGTCGTACAGGCTGTGGAAAACAAATGCAAGTGTACAGTAAACCAGATTTGGGGCCGATAGTGCCCCAACGACAACAGAACCCACATCTGATGGTGGAATCCCATGAGAAATTGGACTCCCTCCTCTCTGGTTTTGGGGTGCGTTTCCTGAGAACTGCCACTGCCAAGTCACTGCAGCTCAGCATCTCCTGCATTGGGCACCTGTCCCTTGCTGGTCAGTGTGCATCATAGCAATCAGTTGGATGGTCAGACACTTAGCATATTCACCTTTTATATATATAGATATAGATGACTATGGCATAGACAAATAGTGGCACCTGCATTAGATCTTAGTGTCATGACTCCAGAGCCCACACTCTTTAACCACTATACTATTGTGCTGACATTAATATGCTATATGATTAAACTTCTGGAAGAAGTAAATTGAGGCACTCTCTTTTGATATGACTTCATACTTTTTTTTATTTCCAGCTATTTTCCTATTGAGATATTATTGACATATGACTATAATATAATGATTCAATGTATGTATATATTATGAAATGATCACCACAATAAGTCTAGTTAACATCCAACACCACATGTAGTTACAAGTTTTTTTCTTGTGATGACTTCAGCCTTTTAAGATTATGTATGTAAGTGAGATCATGTGATATTTGTCTTTCTCAATCTGACTTCACTGAGCATAATGCCCTCTAAGTCCATCCATGTTGGATGAATAATATTCCTCAGGTGTGTGTGTATGTGTGTGTGTGTGTGTAATTTTCTTTATCCATTCATCCAATGGATATAACCATGTCTTCACTATTGTAAATAATGCGGTATGAATATGAGGGTAGAGATATCTTTTTTTCTTTTTAATTAAATTTATTAGGGTGACATTGGTCAACATGAACATAAAGGTTTCAGGTGTGGGTTTCTATGTTACAAGGTCTGTATATTGCACCATGTGCCAAACACCCAAAGTCACCTTATATTAGGACCCCCCCATCTCCCTCTAACGCCTTCCATCTGGCAATCACCACATTGCTGTTTGTGTTCACAAGTTTCAGTTTTATATCCCACATATGAGTGAAGTCATATAGTTCTTAGCTTTTTCTGACAGACTTATTTCACTTAGCATAATGTTCTCAATGTCCATCCATGTTGTTGCAAATGGCACTTTTTCATCCTTTGTTATGGCTGAGTAGTATCCCAGTGTGTATATGTATCACGTCTTTATCCAGTCCTCTATTGCAAGATACTTTGGTTGTTTCCATGTCTTGGCCACCATGAATAATGCTGCAATACAGATATCTTTTCAAGTTAGTGTTTTCATTTTTTTGAAATGTTTAAATAATTGTGCTGCTGTCAGCTCAGGAACTCCTGACAAGCCACGATTGTCACATGAACTTTTAACTCATAAATGGGCTCTTCACTCTGTTAAACCGTCACATTTCAGGCCGCCTCTTGGTTCACACATGAACCAAGGGAACCTTAACCCTACCATGGGTTTTGGCTGGAAAAGCCTTTTTTTTCTTTTGTGAATGACTTTCACTGGGGATCACCTGATGCTGCGGTGTGCCTCATGGAGTCCACACCCCAGCCCCACCTTCCAACGTGGCACAGTCCCTGTTTCACTACAACCTCGCCTGTGAAGGACACGGTATCCCATGAAAGACACATCGCTTGCTCTGGGCCTGGTCTCAGATAACACATGCAGAGGGTCTCTGACCCAAATCCTGGCCTCACTGACAGTCAGGCTGCACTTCAGAAGCTGAATTTGAGGAGGGTGAGTGACCCTGGGGTGCTCTGCCATCCCAGAAGCAGGGCGCAGGCCAAACCAGTTGTTTTTACGTTTTGCTGGAAAGTCTTTGGAAACTTGCTCTGTGTGTTCCTTCCAATTGGGCGGGCCTTGGCTTCACTGGGCCCTCCACCTCGTTCCCAAATAACAGGGGACACGACAGGTGAGCTGCTAACCATGCACCCTCCCGTCTAACAGCCATATGATCAGGGGCCAGAAGTCACATCTTCTGAGCGGCCATGACGTTCATGGGCAGAGGACGTGGGCCTAATCGGATTCGGGATCCCAGCCACACAAACAGAAGACTGGTCCTCCAGTCACTGGGCAACGACCACCTGTGAACGGGGCCAACCCTCTCTCATGTGTCTTCCGTCCTGACTCTGCCCATAGACAGGCACGCTGTTACCTATGGTACCTTAACACACGCGTGTTCTGAATAGTGACTTCATAGTGTAAACATTATAAGCCCAGAGAGCAGATGCACAGCCATAGTCAAACTAAGTGAATACAGTCCAAGTGATAAAGGCACTGAAATTGACTCATGCTACTGGGCGGCCCCCACAGTGGGGCACTGCCAACCAGCACTCTTCTCGCTCCATCTGTAACCAATGTGTCTCGGTGTTGGGGGAGGGAGAGCCAGCTTGAGAGGATTAGACACAAGTAAACACACAGACCACTGACGCAGATGAGGCCAGAGGGGCTCAACACGAAACGACATACATACTGGCCACGTCCGTGCGGAGCCAGCTCTCCGGGACCCTCTGGTCAAGGACAAACTGGAAAGAACCCATCTTTCTTCCCTACATGAAATAATGTCAGGTTGGGAGGAATGAGGACTCATGACAGCTTCCAGGTTAATGGCAATGAACACGGATCCCTCTCCTCAGAGACGGCGCCTAGGAGCAACCAGAGCCCGGAGACAGCAAGGTCCTGCTGTCCACCAGACCACATGCCCACCAAGGCCTCACCAGCTCCAACGCCAGCCCTGTCGCGGCTCTCATCCTTCACTTCAAATCAGGTCCCGAAACCACACCCATTCCCTGCTCTTCGGGCCCCCCGCCTCCTAGTCCACCTTCAGGTTGGATTTGTTCATCTCCCTGAGGTTGAAATTGAACTCCTTGAACACCTGGATGAAGATGAGGCCCACGGAGATAGGTGGTGAAGCCACAGGCCATGCCCAGGAAGTCCACCAGACTTGCGTTGCTCCACTCACGGCAGAGAATGGCGGAGGCCAGCAGGACCAGCGTGGTGAAGACCACGTAGTAGATGGCCCCAAACATGGAGGAGTGTTTTTATTTTTATTTTTTAAATAAATACCCAGAAGTGGAATAGCTGGGTCATATGGTGTATCCTTAATTTTTTGAGGAACCTGCATATTGTTTTTCATAGTGGCTGAACTAAATATACATTCCCATTAACAGTGCACAAGGGTTCCCTTTCTTCACATCCTCACACATACTTAATACTGTGGGTTTATGGAAAGGCAGTTTTGGTGTTATCAAAGTATATAATATTGGAGAGTATAGATTTCATCCTCTAGTTACTGCGTTATCATAGGGTGGCATAGCTGATCCTAGTTTTCCTTAATTATCTTTGATGCTGAACTTTTGATCTCCAGCCCTGTGTCAGTATAACATAATGGTTAAAAGCAGGAGCCTTCGCCCTAACCGGTTTGGCTCAGTGGACAGAGCGTCGGCCTGTGGACTCAGGGGTCCCAGGTTCGATTCCAGTCAAGGGCATGTACCTTGGTTGCGGGCACATCCCCAGTGGGAGGTGTGCAGGAGGCAGCTGATCGATGTTTCTCTCTCATTGATGTTTCTAACTCTATTCCTCTCTGTAAAAAATCAATAAAATATATATTTTTTTAAAAAGCAGGAGCCTTCAGGTAAGACCACCTGAGTTTGAATCTTGACCTTACTCAAGTTATTTTACTTCTCTATGTCTCAGTGTCTTGATCTGTAATTTTGAAAAATTTATGTCTTATTCTTCAAAAATCTCATCCTCTTTATTTTAATCTCCTCTTGAGACTTACTATTAAATGCTTGCCCTTCTGCTTTTAGCTTTTATATCTTTTTTCTTTTGCATTTCCTATCTCTTTACCTTTTCCTATTATCTTCTGAAAGAGTGCCTTAGTATAATCTTCTAGCTCATTAAGTTATTCTTCACCTGTACTGCTTATAATGTCCATTAAGTTATTTTACTTCAGTGATTATATTTATCCCTAATATTTCATTTTGACTCTTTTTAGATAATTTTTGTTTTGATTTCATATTGATAATATCTTCCTTTTTTCCTTAATTATACTTGTCATGCTTAATTTGAATATTTGGTATTTAATCTTTTTCAATAACTTTGCTTTAGATTGCACATGGTGCCAGTTTATTTTAACCCAGGAATGTTGTGTGTGTGTGTGTGTGTCTAAGTTCTTAGAATTCATGTTTCCTTTTCCCATCTGTAGTTTCTGTATTTGGATTGTGGGGGAGAGAGCCAGGAGCCCATGCTGATTCATGGTCAATGAAATCTCATTAGTATTAGGGGACAATAATGTACTTCATAGAGTTATTATGAAAATTAAATTAGATAGTCCATGTGAATGCAGGATTTCATTAGGGATGATTTTTAATTAATTTTAATTAATGTAAATGTAAATAGCTACATGTAGCTACTGGCTGTTGTACTAGACAGTACAGGTCTAGAGTCTTTGTGAGTTTAAATCCGAGTTCTAACACCAATTAGCTCTATGTCCTTGAGTAAGTTATGTCTCTGAATCTCGATCTCCTGGTCTATCAAAAGGACCTAATAATTATCTACTTCACAGGATTACTGGAATATTAAATATTATTCATGAAGTTCTTAGCACAGTGACTGGTTTACCAATGACCTTTGCTTTGCTAAATCAAATGGTCAATTCTTAGACCTGACCCTATACATCTACCAGTATATCTGACAGAATTTATTCACTTGCTTGAGCAAATATTTTCTTCTTTTGTTCAGCTAACTGAAAGAACTCTACTGGCATTATTTACCACTTTCTCCTACTTCTAGCACCTTTTCCAGAGGTCTAAAGCAGACATTCACTTTAAAAAAACAACCATTGTATTCCCATACAGAGAAAGGGGTTTTATACCTTAACCAAATTTTTCTAATGAAAAAATTCAGGAATTATCTGCTATTAGAATTGTCCTAGAAAATTTTAGATATATGGCCATTATAATTATAGGAGGAACAATAGGTTATTACCTGTCCTGTGCATGTTGAACATTTTTAGCTGATGTATGAAAGTATAATTAGCCTAAGCAATTTACATATGTGAAAGTCAAGTCAATTTGTTGCTCTGTTTTACCAGAGACTGAGGCACAGAGAGCAAGGGATTTGTTAGTAAATTTTGTTATGTTTATGTAAAGGTAAAGTACCTTGTTTGACATATTTTCCTTCTCTTTTTGAATTCTAACTTTGCTTCTTAATAGTTGGGTGATCTCCCAGAACCAATTCCCTTATTTCAAAGGGACAAAACCATCAGTAACTAATAAAGTTATTGTAATAAGAAAATGTATTTAAAGGAACATAGCACAATTATTCAATATGTATTGCTCCTATTCCCTCATACCTTGTCTTACCCTGTTTAAAAAAAAAATATATATATATATATATATATATATATATATATATATATATATATTAAGCTCTTTTTACACATTCTCTATAAAGCATTCTTACCAAAAATATTTGTCATGAATCTAATTAAACCTTTGGATTTAATTTCCAGTTTACAGAATATATAAGAGACTAGAGGCCCGGTGCATGAATTCATGCATGGGTGGTGTCCCTCTGCTGGGGCCAAACGAGGGGGAGGGACCACTGGAGGTTAGCTGTGGGAGCACACTGACCACCATGAGGCAGTTCCTGCATTGACCATCTGCCCCAATGGTCAGTGCATGTCATAGCAACCAGTCGACTGGTCATTTGTTCAGTCGCTTAAGCATATATATATACTAGAGGCCTGATGCACGAAATTTGTGCAAGAGTTGGCCTTCCTTCCCCCAGCACCCGGGACCAGGGATTCCCTTTAGCCACCAGCAGGCATCTGGGACCCGGGCTTTCCTTGTAGCCCTGGCTTCTACAGAAGGTCATTGGTCCAATTAGCATATTATGCTTTTATTATTATAGATATATGAGTTCAATCACACCATCAGGAAATAAATCCAGAATGAAGGAAAGGGAGGTGACTGTATTAAATTAAAAGAGAGTTAACAAAGGGACACCAACCAAATGCAGTGTGTGTACCTTGAGTGGATCCTGATTTGAACAAAGCACCTGTCAAAGACATTTTGCAGATAACTGATAAAATCTGAATTTGGGTGTGGTATTAGATGGTGCTAGAGAATTAAGTTATTAATTTTATGGTATTGTAGTTATGTAAGAAATGTCTATATTTCAGAGATTTATACTAAAGCATTAACAAGTGAAATTATAACTTAAAATATTTTGTAAAAATAAAGAAGGCAAATGTGGCAAAATATTAACAATAAATTTAGGTGACAGATATATGAGTATCCATCCTATTTTTCTGTTTTGAAAAGTTTCACAGTACAAAAATTTTAATTAAGTATATGTTTTCTTTTTCTTTCTTTTTATTTTTGCAATAAGGGAGACAGACAACACTGTTCTATGTGTCAGATTTCCAGGACAGGCCAAAGTATAAAAGACTTTTTACCCCTGGTTATCTCTGTATTTTAACATATCACAACAGTTTTCTAAAACTGGGATCAGAATCCAAGTCACCTCTCTATAGATTTTTGTAAAGCTGAATTGAATGCATAACTGCATATTAACACATGGAATATCTAATTTAATTTTTACATGGAAAAATTTTACATACTAAGAGACTGAGTTTCAGAGATAACTTGTTCAAGGACATGGGGCTAGTAAGTGTTAGAACTAGGACTTAAAACTCAGTAATACTCTGAATCTGAACTCTAATTCAAGAGCCAGTGGCTACATGCAGCTATTTACATTTAAATTAATTATAAATCAAAATAAATTTTTAGTTCTTTAGTCACACTAGTCACATTTTCAAGTGCTCAGTAGCCACATGTGGCTAATAGCTTCCATATTGGGCAGTGTAGACACAGAAAATTTCCATCATGACCCAGAGTTGTAGATAGCAATACTCTAGAGCCTGTGATTTTTTAAAATTTATTGATTGATTTTAGAGAGAGAGGAAGGGAAAGAGAAACATCAGTTTGTTGTTCTACTTATTTATGCATTCATTGATTGATTCTTATATGTGTCACGACTGGGAATTGAAATAGAAGAGTAATATGCAAATAGACTGAAGGGCAGAACAACTGAACAACCAATCAAAGCATAATATGCTAATGATCTGCTAAGACTGCTCAACTGCTCGCTAAGATGTGCACGACTACCAAGGGGCAGACAGTTGATCGGTTGACCAGTCACTATGATGTGCACTAACTACCAGGGGGCAGATGCTCCGACTGGTAGGTTAGCTTGTTGTTGGGGTCCCGCTGATTGGGACTGAGCAAGATGGGCCAGACACCACCAGGAGCCCTCCCACGGTCCCTCCTTGGCCCATTCGTGCACTGGTGGGGTCCCTCAACCTGCCCTGTGTCCTCTTGAAATCCAGGACCCCTTTGGGGATGTCAAACTGCCGTTTCAGGTTGTTTCAGCCCGATCCCACAGGCAACTCCCCTTGGGAGAGCGCCAGATGCAGGACTCATGGCGGGCAAGCACTGCTTTAGCAGCACGAGCCTCTCCCTTTCGGGACTGATTGGGCATGAGCCTGCAGCAAGCACAGTGGGGCCAGGATGAATGGGAGTGGCAGGTAGGAGCTGTGGGCAGCATTGGACTGCAGGTTTCAGCCCTATCCCTGCAGGCCACCCAGAGGGATCACACCTATGCATGAATTTGTGCACCAGGCCTCTAGTCTATAATAATAAAAGCATAATATGCTAATTAGACTGGACAACCGAACGACTTTCTGGACATCATTCCAATCATCCTTCTGGATGACCTTCTGGATGAAGCTGTGGTGGCGGGGGCCAAGGCAGAGGCAGTTAGGGGTGATCAGGCCGGCAGGTGAGTGGTTAGGGGTGATCAGGCAGGCAGGCAGGTAAGCAGTTAGGAGCCAGCGGTCCCGGATTGCAAGAGGGATGCCTGACTGCCAGTTTAGGCCCAATCCCACAGGGCAGTCAGACATCCCCTGTGGGGTCCTGGATTGTGAGGGTACATGCTGGGCTGAGGGCCCCCCCCCTTCACGAATTTTGTGCACCAATCCTCTAGTTTAGATAATAAAAGGAATTTTTCATACCTTTTTTAACAGGTCCTATGGCACTGAAGTATCTAGTGACATTTTATTTCCAGATATTATAGAACTCAAATTCAAAGTGATGGCAAGCAAAATATTTTGAAACATGGCAAACCCCCACCCCCTTCCCCAGGCAAACCCTTGATTGTTTTTTAAAAATTTTATTTTCAAGGTTGAATTTCAGAATTAATTAGATAGGAATTTTTTGTCAGCCTGCCAAATACTTTAAACTTCTAAATAAATTAACTTTAACTTTTAATTTATCATTAACTTTGTTTTATTAATTGAACTAGTCATTTTTAAAGCTTAAACTAATTTAGGTTGTTAGGTGGAATATAGCCCATGTTTTTCCCAGTTTGTAAGCCTTCTCACTTATTTAAGGAAAAATAAAGTTTAGACAAAGAAAAGTAAAGGTACACATTTGGATGTAATTTAAACCTCATTTTGATGACTGTTGGCCTAGTGATTATAGATTCTGTCCCAGTATTGTTTTCAATAATAGTGTTACTATAGCAACTAATATAAATGCATGCTTCAAGGGGAAAAAACAAAAAAAAATCTCTCCACCGATTGTATTGTATATTGGGATGAAATTTTTCTTTATTAACTTTTGTAGCTCACTCTAGACTTTGCAAAACTGTTTTTCCCAAAGAAATGTTTGGAGGATCCTGTTAAAAATACTTTTTTGCCTTCTTAATCACATCATCTGTTTCTTGTATTGATAGTATGCTGCAATTAATTTAAAAGGGAAAAGAAAGACTTTGTTTCAGAAATCCTGTATCTTCTTTCTCTTATTTGTGCTTCACACAGTACTCTGAAAGAAAGAAAACTTTCTGCTTTCCTGCTTCTGAATGATATAAATGAATTGTGTTCCTATGAAAGTCAGTTAATGTACATGTAATGTCTTTCCTTTGTTAAAATGAAGATTGTGGTAAACATACTTGTCTAAGTCCTTTGAGAATTATCGGCATAATTATTGTACAAACTAGTGGTTGAAATACATTAAAATGTATCCATTACTCTGTTTCATTTCAAATTTGGTAACTTAAAAAAATGGCCTAAATGTTTTAATAAACTCTTAAGTAAGAGGAAATTAGGTAAATGATAAAGTATATATATACATAATATCTTATTGTTAAATGTCTTTAATAATATTTAAAATGATGAAGGATGTATTTGAGGTAAAATGATGTCCATGGAAAGATATGAAGGCAGAAAAGATTTCTAAACTGTTAAGTATAATCCCATTTTTATGTAAAAGTGTGTGTGTTTGTGTGTAAGTGTAAATGTGTGGAGGAATATACAACAAATATTACCAGTAGTTATCTTTAGGTTTTATATTAGAACTAGAGGCTGGTGCATGAAATTTGTGCATGGGGAGGTGTATCCCTAAGACCAGCCTGCACCTTCTCCAATCTGGGACCCTTCAAGGGATGTCCAACTGCCTGTTTAGGCCCGATCCCACTGGACATCCCTCTCACAATCCGGGACTGCTGGCTCCCAACTGCTCGCCTGCTTGCCTGCCTGATTGCCCCTAACTGCTCTGCCTGTCAGCCTGATCACCCCATAACCACTCCTCTGCCAGCCTGGTCGCCCCCAACTGCCCTCCCCTACAGGTCTGGTTGCCCCTAACTGCCCTTCCCTGCAGGCCTGGTCCTCCCCAAATGCCCTCCCCTGCAAGCCTGGTTACCCCCCCCCCCCAACTGCCCTCCCTTGCAGGCCTTGTCCCCCCCAACTGCCCTCCCCTACAGCCCTGGCCACCCCTAACTTCCCTCCCCTGTAGGCCTGATCACCTACAACTGCCCTCCCCTGCTGGCCATCTTGTGGTGGCCATCTTGTGTCCACATGAGGGTGGCCATCTTGTGTGTTGGAGTGATGGTCAATTTGCATATTAACTCTTTATTATATAGAGTATGAGCATCTTTTTCATTAAAGTTTTTTTCTTTGAAAAGAAGTGAGTGTTGTAGCCAGTAGAAGCACTATGAATGGTTTTTTGATTTAATGTTAGAAGGGAGGTAATGTTTAGAAAAGGAATCCAACATTTTTAAATACTTTTATTGATTTCATAGAAGAAGAGAGAGAGGCATTAATGATGAGAGAGAATCATGGATCAGCTGCTTCCTGCACATCTCACACTGGGGATCATGTAAGATCATGTCCGCAACCCGAGCATGTGCCCTGACCAGGAATCAAACCAGTGACCTCTTGGTTCATGTGTCAATGCTCAACCACTGAGCCACGCCGGCCAGGCATGATCCAAATTTTTTAATCCAAATGAAGTCACATACACTTTTCCTCTCACTTGTTGGCATTTTAGTTGACTCTAAGTTGAAAAAAAGACAATGCATGGGCAGAAGCTGAATCTCAACTATAATCTGACCTTAATTAGGTAATCATGGTTAAATAGACAGGATTGATCTTAAATCTGGTATTGGTGGGGAGAAGATATTAAAAGTTTTAGAAATGGAATTTCCTAAGGTGAATATCACTTGAAGATGAACATGGTAAAATAAGTCATGTCAGATTTAGGCTGAGCATGAGCTGGCCTTTCACAAGTTTGTGTCTGAGAATTGCATTTGTTTCAGTTTTTATGTTTTCTTGAATTAAAAATTAAAAAGTACCATATACTTCTTTAAAAAAAAAAACTTCACAAAGTACAAAAGTGTTAAAAGTTATTTTTTTTTTTAGAAAAGACATACTTAGGTTTCTTCCTCACTCAGAATTCTCCAGGGGATTATCTTTTTTATCTCAGAGAACAGATCTGGAAAATGGAAGAACTATGCCTCAACAAAACAGGCATTCTTTATAGTACTAGAGGCCCGGTGCATGAACTCGTGCACCAGTGGGTCTCTTGGCCTGGCCTGTAGGATCGCACCCAAACTGGCTCTCTGACATGCCCCAAGGGGTCCTGGATTGTGAGAGGGTGCAGGCCATGCTGAGGGAACCCACCAGTGTACGATCGGGGCCAGGGAGGGACATGGGAGGTTGGCCAGCCAGGGAGGGACCATGGGAGGGCTCCAGGGTGTGTCCAGCCTGTCTCACTCAGTCCTGATTGGCCAGACCCCAGAAGCAAGCTAACCTACCGATCAGAGTGTCTGCCCCCTAGTGGTCAGTGCACATCATAACAAGCAGCTGAGTGGCCTTACATATCATTAGCATATTATGCTTTGATTGATTGAATGGGTGCCTGGACACTTAGCATATTAGGCTTTTATTGTGTAAGACTAGAGGCTTGGTGCGAATTCGTGCATGGGATAGGGGGGGGTCCATCGGCCAGACCTGCACCCTCTCCAATCCAGGACCCCTCGGGGGATATCAGACTGCCGGTTTAGGCCTGATCCTGCACCGACAGTCAGACATCCCTCTTGTAATTCAGGACCACTGGGTCCTAACTGCTCACCTGCCTGCCTGCCTGATCACCCCTAATCACTCTGCCTGCCAGCCTGATTGCCCCCAATTGCCCCCCCCCACCAGCCTGATT
>PVJC01047048.1:0-13060 GCA_004026665.1 Murina feae
CAAGAGCTTGCTTTCCCGCTCCCCAGTGGCCCCCAAAGGGCCTGGGGAGCCGCCAAGCAGGCCACCAACTCTTTCCCACTCACCGGTCCCCTGCTGCCTTCCTTTCCCACTTCCCGGTGCCGCCAAGGGGTCTGGGGAGCTGCCAAGCAGGCCCCTGGCCCCTGCAGCCTTGCTTTCCCGCTCCCCGGTGCCCCGCAAAAGGGCCTGGGCAGCTGCCAAGCAGGCCGAGACCGCCCCACTGCCTCTTTCCCACTCACCAGCCCGCCACCTTGCTTTCCCACTTCCTGGTGCCCTCCAAGGGCCTGGGAAGCCCACCAAGCAGGCCGCCAACCCCCTGCCGCCTCTTACCTGCTTCCCGGTGCCCCATAAAGGGCCTGGGAAGCCCACCAAGCAGGCCGCCGACCCCCTGCCGCCTCTTACCCGCTTCCCGGTGCCCTCCAACCCTGCCGCCTCTTTCCCACTCACGGATCCTGGGTCCTGCGCTGTCCCGCCCTGCAGCCGCTCTGTGCACTCGGGAGATCCCTCAGCCCAGCCTGTGCCCTCTCACAGTCTGGGACCCCTCGGGGGATGTCCACCTGCTGGCTGCCTGACCAGCCTGGGTGAGGAGCTTTCAGGCTGCCCGCAGCTCCCATTGCCCAACGTCCCAGCAAGGCCCGCTGGACGCAGGTTTCCTATAATTGATGCTGTTCCTTTAAGGCGAGGCCTTTTACTAATGAAGTCTCCTCTCTGCCTCACCTCGCGGCTTCTATAATGAAACAATTGTTACACTTAATTGTTGCAAATGTGTGTTTTGCTTCAGGCCAAAGGCTCAGGAGCCAGCGAGCAGGTAGTTTTGCTTTCGCTCCTGCTGCAACGGACGCTGCCTAAACGTTTACTCAGGTCCGTGAGTGGCGGCCGCCACACCTCTCGACTTCTATAATGAAACAATTGTTACACTTAATTGTTGCAAATGTGCGTTTTGCTTCAGGCCAAAGGCTAAGGAGCCAGTGAGCAGGTAGTTTTGCTTTCGCTCCTGCTGCAACGGATGCTGCCTAAATGTTTACTCAGGTCCGTGAGTGGCGGCCGCCATGTTGGCTGGGCTAATTTGCATACAGCCGTTCTGATTGGCTGTGGGCATCCCGGAGAAACGGTTAATTTTACTATTCCGCTTTTATTAGTTTAGATATCTTAAATAACATACAGCACACATACACTTTAATTGGCTGGTAACCTGCTGTATGCCTTTCACATATTTAGACATGTAGTCAACTGTGAGACTTGTACATTTGCAGGAGCTATGATGGGATGGTTCCTGTGGCTGGAGAAGCATCACATTAGGTCAAACAGTATTGTTGGTACTGTTGCCCTGGGTTCCACAATATTCGTGTTTCTGTATGTGTGCATGTAAGGAATTAAAAGATAAAAGAACATAGTTTGAGATAAACAAAAGAACCAAAGGTTCATAAAAGCAATAATAATGCACAATCATCATCAAGTGCTATAGTAATATTTGACTGTGCCTCCCAAACCTGCCTTCATAACCGAAGGACCCACTATCACAGCTGCTCGGAGCAGCCCTCTCTGGGAGTTGTTGTGTCTGAAAGAAAACAGCCTCACCCAGAAGACAGAACCTCACCCCGATTCAGGACAATTCGGAAGGGCCTGGCGCTCTGAGCCTCCTTTGGGCTTGGCAGAGACCTTCTCATGACCGCTCTGTAGCCCTACGTCCCATGCTGCCCGACCTGGTTTCCTGGCCTTGCTCCCCACCAAGAGATCCCGAGGTCATTTCCTGATAGTCTCCCTTCATGCTGATCTGTCTCAGAGCCGGTCTTCCTGCACACCCACGAGTCACGATGCTTATTATCACTATTTCCTTATTAGCAGGGCTCTTCCTGGCCATTTCCATAAATTATTTCATTTAATCTCACAATCCTCTGATGAAGTAGGTGCTCTTATTAATGCTCACTTTAGAAGTGATGGAACGGAAGAAAGGGATGAGGGTCAGAGAGTTAAAGGGGCAGCAAGAACTTCCAGGATTCGCTGGCTTTTAGACCTTTCTACAGTGGTGGAAGGCACTCTTTTTAATTTGAAATTCTATTTTCATTTGCTACTGATTCACCTATCATTTTTATGGCAATTAATTTGGGGGGAGGGGGTCTTAATCGGGATCCATTCAAGATGGTAATGTCTACCCAATGCTTTCAGTCTATAAAAGTTCACATGGCTATCATTTCTGTGGTGGTCACAATGGAAAATGAAGCAAGACAGGATGCTGATGGTCTCTAGAAGAAAGGAGGACCGCTGAGGCATGGTGTTTAAAAGGCAGGAAATGGATTTATTGGGTCAGAGCTGTGTCAAGTTCTACAATGCAAGAGTCCTTGACTCCTAAGAGCTGCCAGTTGGCAGAACGTTGGCAATAAGAGCTCGAAGCTCTAATAAAACAGAGCCACAGACTCTCACAATCAGCAGCCCTATTCTCAGTCTGATGTTACTCCTAAATGAACTATGTTGTTTAATGTAATTTTATTTTTTAATTGAGTTTATCTGGTGACATTGGTTAACAAAACCACACGGGTTTCCAGTATACAACTCAACACATCATTTGCACATTGTGTCATGTGCTCATTGCCCCAAGCAAAGTCTCTTTCTGTCCCTGTTAACCTCCCCACTTTGCCCACCTCTACTTAGCCCCAACCCTTTCTGGCTAGCACTACACTGTTTTCTGTGCTATGTGTTCTGTATATATGGTTTTTGGCTAATTCATTCACCTTCTTTTAACTTCTTAATCATCTCTTTAACTATAAACTATTCCATTTCTTCTTTTCTTTTTCTTTTTAGGTGGGGAAATATTAGGTTGATAACTTATGAAAGTTTCCAGTGGAATGTGGCATTTAACATGTGTTTTTATGAATTAGAAAAGGTGAGTGAATTTTGGTTTAATTAACTCCTGTGTGTATATGATCTCTCATTCTCGCCTCTTGGCCCAAGCTTGAGATATGCCCTCTGCAAGCATTTTTAATCTCATGCTGATGATGTCAACTCTTCCTAAAAAGGGGCGATGTTAGGCTAATTCTTCAAGGGTATCTTCCTTGTCAACTCCCTCCATGACCTCTTGGATGACTCCTCCCTATCTTGTACAGACTGTATAGCTGCCATTACACAAGTCATTGGAATAAAAGGGCCAACTCCCATTTTCCCTACTTTGCTCTCAGGTTGTGAATTTTTCCAGGGCCTCAATTTCCTCATCTATAAAATGGGAATGCACAGTCCTATCCAGAAGGAGAGCTATAATTGTTTTCTCACTTAATTACATTCCTGGTCCTAGTAGATGTTTGTGAAATTGTAACTCTTTCCCTCCTGCACATACTAGTAAGCCAAAACCCTTTTTTATAGACTTAGGTAAGCATGGGAAGAAGGATCCATCTTTCATAGTCCAACTTCTGCTCCTGGAAAATGCAAGGAAGGCAGCCAAACTGTTCGGCCAAAAACCGGAATCACATCCCTGTTTCTTTGCAGACAAAAGAGTAGCCTGGGGGATACCACCTGGTTAATAATAGTGCTTTTCTGGTAGAGAGTCAATGAAGGCATAAGCCTATTGTTGTTTTTGATAAGGAAGTCTGAGTTTTTACTGCCTTAAAAACCTGCTGAGGGAGAAGGAGGGGGAAGGGGAGGGGGAGGGTAGGGGAGGGGGAGAGGAAGAGGGAGGGGGAGAGGGAGAGGGAGAGGGAGAGGCTAAAAATTAAGAATAGAGGTTCATCCAACCAGATCTTTCTCATCCAAGAAAGATGCCTGGGCAGGCTGCCCCAACTACCTGGCATACCCCTGATACCGGAAAATTTCTCACAGGTCCAAGGTGTGCTTCTGAGTTCATGTCCAACACTTCGTTTTAAACCTACTGGCCTTGCAGAGAGGGCTCGCTGCATTTTGATGCCCTGCGACTACCCTGTATAGCTTTAGACACCCGGGGAAATGACGGACTACTCAACAAGAGTCCCTGTCATCGGCTTTGTGATTGGAAATGAGGTGGGGAGCAGTTTCCCAAATACTGTACATTACTGAGCAGATGTATAAGAATCAAAGGGAAAATGGTTGCCAGGGAGACAGGACACTCATGCCAACTCTGTCGCAAACTAATCAGAAAACGTCTCCAGGGGGCATTGTATAGCCACGAGCGCAGACAGGAACACAGCCAAGCCAGGAATCCAGATGTTGCCCTTGGAACCAGGCACCCATTTCAGGGGCCCGCATCTGCCTTCTGCCAAACAGAATGTGTGTGGTCGCATCTGCTCATGACAGAAAGTTAGCACACACTAAAAGCAGAGGAAAGGTTGCTATAAAATAGTGATTTGGCACCAAGCGTGGCAAAGATACTAAATATTAGATACCTCTTCTGTGAATCCTAAGTACATTTCTGCATTGCTGCTTGCTAACTCACAACTCACCCATGTCCTATCTCTCGGCAAATTCCATTCTGTTCATCTGAGAGCAATCTTGTTTGCAAACAATACCTGAATAATTTACAGTCTACCTAAGTGCATATGCCGGCAAAGGAGGACAGTTGGAATGGACTGGCTTCTCCAATTGATCAAACAAAATACAGCTTTTACTTTACAGCTTCTAAAGAATACATAAGATACATTTATATTTGAAACTCCGCTATTCAATTATGGTCTCCAGAAGAAAAAAAAGAGTGGATGACAACAAGATATGTTTTTAAGTGTTTGTTTTCACTTTCACCTATTCTCATTTGAAATGATGAGACTTTTGAACAATAAGTTAAAATCTCAGGAACTTTTAAAATCTCCAGAACTTTTTTTATGACCAAGATAAGTTCAATGAGGCATAACTGAAACCTGAGCTTTATCAAATTTTGCATGTGTGTCTAGCATTTTCACAGTTTGCAAAACTTTTTGTATGCTATTCTTTTTTAAAAAAATATGCTTTTATTGATTTCAGAGAGGGAAGGAGAGAGAGAGACCGAAACATCAATGATGAGAGAATCATTGAACAGCTAGCTGCCTCCTGCACACCCCACACTGGGGATGGAGCCCACAACCTGGGCATGTGCCCTGACCGGGAATTGAACCCTGACCTCTTGGTTCATAGATTGACACTCAACCGTTGAGCCACACCAGTGGGCTTGTATACTATTCTTAAACTATCTTTATCAATTGGTTAGAATGTGCAATACTATTAATCTTTTTTTTTAATTTGAGGACACTGAGGCCCAGAGAGATTTAAAGATTTCTTCATAGTCAAAGCCATAATAAGAGATGAGATGACTATACATGTATTGCTAACTGGAAATTCTTTATTCTCTGCTTAAACAGACTACCCTTGGGTTTTGAGAAACAATGATCAAAATTTCTTTCTTACCCACCCATAAATGAAAAGATTTTCTTTGGTCATACTGTATTAGAACCTTCCAACTTGTATTAATTCCCTGTTGCTGCATAATAATTACCACCAGTTCAGTAGCTTAAAACACCCATTTATTGTTGCACAATTTCTGTGGGTCATGAGTCCGGGAACAGCATGGCTGGGCTGGGTCCTTAGGCTCTACTCAGACTCTCCCCTGCCAGAAATCTCACCTGTCGCCATGCTTCATGCTGGAGGCTCCAGACATAAACTCCCTTCCAAGTTCACTGTTGGTGGAATCTGGTTCTCCAAAGGTGTAAGTCGAGTTGGAGGATTCCATGTCCTTGCTGGCTGTCAACTGAAGGCCACATTTTTGACTCTGAGACCGACAGAGTCCTTCTCATATGCCCCCTCCGTGCTTCAAGCAGCGACTGCATGTCCAACCACTCTTAAGCTTCTAAGATCTTTGATTCCTCTTCTGCCTCCTTAGTCTGCCTTTTAAAGGTCTCATGAGACTATCAGCGGTCACCAACTGGTGGTCCACAGACCACTGGTGGTCTATGAGGTCTAAAAGGTTGGAGATCACTGGATTAGATCAGGTTCAATTGAAGAACTTTCATATCTTTTTTAAAAAATATATTTTTATTGATTTCAGAGAGGAAGGGAGAAGGAGAGAGATATTAAAACATCAGTGATGAGAGAGAATCACTGACTCGCTGCCTCCTGCACACCCCCTACTGGGGATCAAGCCTGAAATCTTGACCAGGAATCGAACCGTGATCTTCGGGTTCATAGGTCAATGAGCCACACTGGCTGGGTGAGCCTTCATATCTTAAGGTCAACTGATAGGGAGCTTTAATTATAACCACAAACTCCCTTCCCGGCTGTACCTAAGTTGGTGTTTGACTGAATGACCAGTATCCAAGAATCTTGGCTCGAGAGGGACATCTTTCAAATTCTGCCTAATACATGATTCAAAGTGTGGTCCTCAGACCAGCAGCATCAGCATCGCCTGCGAGCTTGCTGAAAATGCAGAATGTCAGGTTTCACCCCAGATCTACTGAAGCAGAAATTTATCAAATCACCAGATTCATATGCATATTAATAAGAAGCACTTGCTTAGAAGGTAGTTATTGCTTTATTTCTTTTCCTTTTTCCCCCCTTTTCGTAGCAGACACTGGGTAGGCAGAAAGCAGAAGCAGAGCATTCCATTCTTTATTCGACCTTGTGAGGGTTTCTTCTCTCTCTTTCTGACATGGAAAAAGGGGTCAGAAAAGGCCAAAGGCAACTGTCTGGATCATGACCTGGAAGTATGAGCGGAGCTGTGTCCTGCTGAGCTGGGCTGAAGGAAAAGGATTTCTTTAGAGCATTTGCAATGGAGCTTTTGATGGTTTCTTACTTCTTAGCCTTTAGCGTTCTTTGGTGGCATAACTTTGCTGCTGAGAGTGGACAATATTGAGAATATTGTGGAATCTTTTAGTGTTTGTTTATGGTGCATGGCTGAAAAGTTTGAAACTTTAAATGAAAATAGATCCCTCTGCAGAGCAGGGATAACAGAAGACCAAAATCAATTTTGTTTTAGATGGAGGAAATTATGCACCATCCGATGATTATGACATGCTGCATTATTTAGGATGCATCTCACAGGGACCAGCTTTGCAAGAGTGCACATTGATTTCATGTCCACTTAGCTACAGACAGAAATGGGACGATGAGGAAATCCAAGTACGGTTGGTCAAGAGTTTTACACATAGGCTGAGCTCCCAGTGCTACTCAATGTTACCAGGAGTGTGTGGAAACAACTGCTCGCGCCTCCGCTTGGTGCCAACATGCTCACTATGTGATAACGCCTCAATCCTGGGAACAACGCGGGCTAATGTAAAGCAGGTGGTAATTAAAGAACGGGGAGATCAAAGTTCTACTGGACTTTCGTCGCTAATGACAAGAATGAACAGTTGCTGAGAAAAAAGGAAGTGTTTAAATATAGGATGTGACTGTATGTCTATCTGGAGTGCAGGGAGTCGTTGAATGCAGGAAGAAACCACTGACCCTTTTCACAGGTCAGGTTCAGAAATATCTAGAATACATTTTGAAGAAGGGATGACACTGACTCATTATATATGCTATGAAAGACTCTATATTGCGTTCTACTAAAACTGCACCATTATTCCTATTATAGAGGAGGTATGCTAGAATGTATTCTCATGCTTTGTATGAAGCATAATAGAAATATCTTCTTTATTTCTGCTATTGTCCCTAATGACAATGTGTCCAAAACTCAAATAGGAATGCCTCTCTAGTATTAACAGTACTAATGGCAATGGGCTAATATCATTACGTTTAACCAACATGTACTGAGCGCCATCTCTTTGCCAGATGGATGCCAGGTGCTAGGATTACAAAAATAAAGAAGCCCTTACAGGAAGCTTGCTGTCTGGAGATGCAGACAGAAATGCAGACAATTACAAGATAACCCAATGTGGGTCCTAAGAGGTACTTAGAATTGCTGTATGACTACAGGAGAGGGAAGGAACCAAAGAGAGAGGCAAGATGGTGGAAGTGAGACGGGCTTTACAGAGAACAGGACATTTTGATGTGTCTTAAAGGAGAACAATAGCTCATTCAACAAAGCAGGAAAGGGGCTCTGTGAAGTAAAATGAGAAGGTTTAAAAAATAAGACATTAAAAAATGAATTTGGGTAAAGGCATGGATGAGCTATAGCAACCTTATAGATTACTGAGCAGATGGAAATACCTGTATTATAAGGAGACAAATGGGGCGGGGGGCAGAAAAATTAAAAGTATTGGATTATAATGTTTGAAAAATACTTTATAAATTCTAATATTATAAAAAATAGTCTTCTGTTTTGGGGTGGGGTTTTTTTGGTTAAACCTCATCTGAGGATATTTTTCTATGGTTTTTAGAGAGAGTGGAAGGGAGGGGAGAGATAAAAAAAATTGATGTCACATCAATTGGTTGCTTCCCACAGGAGCCCCATCCAGGGCTGGGAATTGAGCCTACAACTGAGATACATGACCAGAATCGAACCCGGAATCCTTCAGTGCACAAGCCAGTGCTCTATCCACTAAGCTATAGTGGCAAGGACCAAATAGTCTTCTCATTGTCTCAGGAATGTACACCACCCCCATCCTGCTGGGATACAGCAAGTGGTAATATCCATATGTTGCAGGTGTAAAAGTGAGGCAATGACTCGCTCAAGCTTGTAGAGCCGTCAATGTTAGGAACTCTGCCTGCTATTTCCACTTTAATAACTGACCTTACACAGTAAAATTCTTCATTCCATTTTCTTGGCTATTAGTTTCTGGTTAAGCCCAAGGTTTCGAACCTGGACGCATCAATTGATAAATGTAGAGTACAGAGCACAGTGCTTGCTCATAGAAATCAATTAATTGACATATTTTTCTTCTTTCTTCTAAGCAGTTATATTGCCACCACTCCCAACAAACTCCCTGCTGGTTAAGCTGAGATACCATCAAAACCTCCACTCTATTCTCCTTGGCCAGCTCCCTCCAAGCCAGGTCTTTAAATAATCATCCTTAGAAATGCCTTCACAAGTCCTCTGTTCTAAAATCTATAATGGTTTATTCATAATAATGATGAACACTTACGAGAATATAATGTGTGGCAACCTCCTGGCTAACTGTTTTCGCATATGTAATCTTGTTTAATATTAAAAAACAATCTCTATGAGGTAGGCAATCTTATTCTTCTCTTTAGGTAACTGAGGAAAAATCAAAGAGTGACAAGGTCAAGTTTATTTACATAATCAAAAGAGGCAAGGTCCTACCTCATACCTAGTTATTTGTAGTACACCTGCTTTGCCATCCTAAACTCATGCTACCTCCTGCAGCAAGCCAATGGCCAAAATGATGGGAACAAAAAAGTTTATTGAATATGCAGAATAAATATGACACAAACAGCTATAAATGTTGCCTTTCTTAGTTTTGATTTGTGCCAAGAAAAACAGAGTTACACCAACTGAAAATGAAACATTTTGCATTTTGTCAAAGCTATAGAACATTTCCTGAATAAAATACTTTCTTTATTTTATTTTTCTGTGTTTTTTTTTCTTTCCTCCCCCCCCCCAACCCCCATCCCTATTTTGGAAGCTCAGAATCAATTGCTTGGCTAGTCATTTTAGGGAATGGGCATTATCTTCTCCATCAGCAGCAGCAAATGTGATCATTAGGCTTAAATTGCCCTTACCCTCTTGGTCTTTTCCTAGTGCTATTGGATTTAAACTTGGTTATGACATTACAAAATGGAATGTGTTAAGTTTGCTCAAGTTTAGCTCTGGAGTTTACATGTATAATGCTGCGATTATACAATATTTAGACTGAAGCCAAATTGACATTTCTTAGAATATATAAAGGTCAGATTAAACTACTTCCCAAAATAAACAAAGACTAACCAAATCCCAATCAGCTTAAAGTCTGAAAATAGACCTTTGAGGTCTCAGGCAAAACTCATTATACATGTAGCAGCTCCAATCCCCACTTCACAGCCACAGCAAATGCTGACCAGTGATAAAATTTGGGGCCCAAATCTATCAGTCTGGAGTCCTTGGAAATGTCCACAGCTCGTGGGCACTCATCAGAATGGACCCCAAGCCGTTTAACATAAATACAAGGAGTATTCACTGCATTTCCTACGGCAATCATCGGGTCCTGTTTTGCCCTTTCTTACCTTTCCTAATGCTGACTTTATATGTAACTTTAAAATTCTATCAACTGCAATTTTTCCTCCATAACACCATGATGTGTTGTAGTGGTTCTCAAAAGCTAGTCATTCAGATGCAGATTCCTGAGTCCCACCCTCAGAGACTCAGTAGTTCTGGGAGAGGGAGGTCAGGCAGGGATGTTCCATGAGTGGCACTCCCTAAGCATGTCTGCACAAATGTGTTAGGACTCAGGAATCTATATGCACAGGCGAGTCTGCCCTACCTGACCCATGCGCTACATTTTGAGAAAACGTACAAAGCAAAGAACCTCCCTTTCTGAGAATATTCATTCACTTTCCACTCAAAGGAAGCACTTTATAATTTCTCTTTGGCATATCTTAATTGCCAGCATCACTACTCTTATACTTTGGGGTCATTATTCAGTAAAATAAGGGTGACTTGAATACAAGGGCTGTGATACCAGGAGTCCATCTGGTAACCAAGATAGCTACTAAGTGACTGATGGGCCCTGAACATCTACATCCACATCATGGAGATTCTGGACAAAGGGATGACTCACATCCCAAGCAGGACGGAGCTGGACATCACGAGATTTCATCATGCTACTCAGACCAGCATGCAATTTAAAACTTAAGAATCTTTATGTCTGGAATTTTCTATGTAATATTTTTGTACCTGGGTTGACTTGTGGGTAGATGAATCTTTGGAAAACTAAACCACGGAGAAGGGGGATGACTGTAGTGTTACGTGTGCTCTTCCAGTTTCACTTAAGGCCTTTGGAGGCTCAATGTTTTGAGCCTACACATGGAGACTTTCTGGCATTTGGATCCCGTAAAGAATAATTTATCCTGTATTTTCTTTTGCTGTTTGGCAACTGAAGATCTCATTTTTTTAATTGATTTCAGAGAGAGGAAGGGAGAAGGATAGAAATATCAATGATGAGAGAGAACCATTGATTGGCTGGCTGCCTCCTGCATGCCCCATACTGGGGATCAAGCCTGCAACCTGGGCATCAAACTGTGACCTCCTGGTTCATAGCTCAACCACTGTGCTACCCCAGCTGGGCTCAAGATCTCATTTTTGAGCTTGAGTCCACATAAGTCTTCATTCACTATAATTATCTTCAGAGCCCAGGTTTCTCATGGAGGAACACAAGTGCTACCATGATGAAACCCAACCCCCAAATGCTCACTCCTCCTGCATCACTGCTGACCCTGTGTGCACCTGTGGGCATGTCTGCATGGACATGCTGCTCCTATAGCATCCTCTGGGGCTTTTCAAATATGCCATGACCTTCCAGATGCCCAGACTGTGGACATGGGCTTTCCTGTGCCGGGACTGCCATTCCCCATCCTTTACTGGCCCAGAGAATTACACATCAGATTCAAAACTGAGCTTAGGTCTTCACTCCTCCAGCACCTGCCCCTTCTCTACTCCAGACTTTCAGGGTTAAGAACACCCTCCTCTGGGTCAGCTCTGTCCCAAATAAATATTTCTATCTCTAAACTATGTGTCTGTTTTGCCTGCTCAGGGCTGGCTTTATGGATATGAACAGTCACCCCTCACCACCTCCAGAAGGGTTTTGCTTGGGGAATAATGCTCTGTGGTTGCCATCTTCAAATATTTAACAACTAGAGACCTGGTGCATGAAATTCGTGCATGGGGGTGTGTCCCTCAGCCCGGCCTACACCCTCTCCAATCCAGGACCCCTCGGGGGATGTCTGATCCACAGGGATCGGGCCTAAACAGGCAGTCAGACATCACTTTTGCAATCCAGGACCACTGGCTCCTAACTACTCACCTGCCTGCTGGCCTAATGCCCCCAACAGTCCTCCCCTGCTGGCCTGGTCACCCCCAACTGCCCTCCCTTGCCAGCCTGATAACCCCCAACTGCCTCTGCCTTGGCTCCCACCACCATGGCTTTGTCCAGAAGGAAATCGGACATCCAGAAGATGGCCGGTCAACTTGACCTAATTAGCATATTATCTTTGTATTAGTATACATGTTTTCCTTTGAATTTGGGCTCTTTAAGATGGGTTCATGGAGCTCATGTGCCTGGGACTTGGAGCCTTGGTTCACAAGTGGTTCCTCTTCCCACAGCCCCCCAGGAACAAATTCACAGCTGTGCTTCCTTACCCCTTGGGGTGCCAGCATAGCCCCACAGCTCCTCCCATCACTGCTGTGGTAAAAGTTGGGTGCACATGCCCTACAGCCTATTGAACAGGGACACTGCGGCAGTCATGCTGCACAGATGACAGCACCCCAGGGCATCTGGCAGGTGGCTGGCCAGAGGAAAGCTGCCTCTCTGTGGACGCAAGCCTCTGTAATTTCTCACCAGGTTCATGCACACAGGTTGAAAGATCTGGGGGAGTTCTCCCATCAGCCATGGTTTGGGGGTGATAGACTCATGAGAAAGGGGAGATGCTTGCTCAACTTCCCAGAACTCCTCCTTGACTAGGACATTGACAATAGGCCTGGCAGCTGCAGGACACAACACATCTGGGATGGTCCTCACTTGCTCAATGAGTACCTTTCTGCTTCAGAAGCTCCCTCCTGCCTGAAAAGACATTGCCTCCTTCCTCCGAACCTTCTGGAGTCTGGCTTATGTTTGTCTCCTCTCACAAGCTCCAGTCACTGCCCAGGGACAAGCCATACAGTAAGAGTTCATAATGTCAGTAGTTCTGCGGAAGGATTACAGGCTCTGCTACCTGCATGTACAACTGCCATTGCAACATGTAACCATGAATGGTAAAATCCATGCATGCTGATAATTAAGATTTTAATTCTTCTGTACTTAGTAAGGCACTCTCTAGAAAAAGAAAATAGCTTGAGAGGGTGAAACCATGAAAATAAAGTCTTTGTGTGTACCTTTAATGTCCTGTTTTCCTGCTTTTTGAACAAAGGACTCCACAGTTTTTATTTTTCACAAGGACCTGCAAATTATGTAGCCAGCCCTGTTCTGACTTGAAACGGACTTTCTAAAGGTTAGGGCCCTGGCTTTCTCATCTTGCTATGCTTTAT
>PVJC01047049.1:0-13064 GCA_004026665.1 Murina feae
GGGTTAATTTGCATACAGCCGCTCTGATTGGCTGGTGGGCGTGGCTGTGAGCAGAGGCTCAGCCAGCCTAGGCAGGCAGTTGCAACAGTTTGCTCTAGTTCCATGGCTGTTGGCCTCCATCTTGGCTGGGTTAATTTGCATACAGCCGCTCTGATTGGCTGGTGGTAATGGTCAAATTTGCATGTTTCTCTTTTATTATATTAGATTTTTTTTTTCTCATTAAAGTTTAGAAACAAAAGAAAATAAAAAAGAAGACTCTGTGGAGGAAGAAAACATCATCTAAACCTGTTTAAATACAATGTCCAGAATGCAATGAAAAATCACCAGGCGTACCAGTACACGAGAACAAGTCACTAAAACAGAAAATAGAGTCAATAGAAATAGACCTATAATGAACTTTCTCTATTGTAAATGTTATCATTTCATTCCTTTTCATGAAGAATAAACTGCCTATCGTCTTCAGAATAAACTGCGAGCTCCTTTCTGTGTTCTGTTAGGCCGTGTTACCTGACCCTTCTTTTCTCAAGACATGTCGTGCTATTTCACCACTCCCAATCCTAGCAAGCACTTTCCATCAACTCTAGTAAATTAATTTCAGTTACTCAACTGCACCCTGCTACCTCCTGAAATTTTCATATAATATTTCTCTTTCATGATACCTTTCCTCTTTCTTCCTCTAGCAAATTCCCAGCCACCCTCCCCAAATTATGAATTTTTTGATAGCAGGTCCCCTGAGTTTGTACGAGTAACATCACAGACACACCTCAGATATCTCAGATTTGGTTCCAGACCACTGCAATAAAATAAATATCATATTAAAGTCGGTCACACGAAATAATATCCCAGCGCCTATAGAAGTTACATTTATACTGTACTACAGTCTATTAAGTGTGAAATAGCATAACTTTAAACATAATGTACATACCTTATTTTAAAATATTTTATTGCTAAAAATGCTAACCGTCATCTGAACCTTTTAGAAAAACCGCGCTGTTGTTTGGCGCATGCTTGCCTGCCACAAAGCTTCAATGTGTAAAAAACAGTGTTTGTGAAGCGCACTAAAAGTGGGTATGCCTCGCCCTAACCAGTTTGGCTCAGTGGATAGAGCGTCGGCCTGAGGACCGAGAGGTCCCAGGTTTGATTCTGGTCAAGGGCATGTACCTTGGTTGCAGGCACATCCCCAGTAGAAGATGTGCAGGAGGCAGCTGATTGATGTTTCTCTCTCGTTGATATTTCTAACTCTCTATCCCTCTCCCTTCCTCTCTGTAAAAAATAAATTAAAAAAAAAAGTAGGTATGCCTCTATTGTAAGCCTGCAGACTGGTGGCTGGGAGACAGGGTCCTGAAAACAGAAGCTGAGCATTGTTTTTAAAGGATTCGGCACGTCCGCGGGCCCACCGAGGATCCAGGCAATGACCCTGCAGTTACTTGGCTCCATCCTCCTAGGTCCCTGGGATGCGGACAGTTTCCAGGAAGGGCTGTGAGTTACGGCCAAGCCCGGCTCCTCCGGAGCTCCGCAGCACTTCACCAACTAGAGGACAGCACAAACCCGTGTCCCACTTCCAACCCCGCGGAGGTCATGAGTGGAAGGAACACACTCCCAAAGGCCTTTCTTCAGACTGCAGGCAAGGAGTAGGAAAGCTGGCTATGCTCTGGCTGTAACTGCTTTCCAAACGATCTGTAAAAGTCTCCGCTTTTCCCCAAAGTGATCTTCCCTCTTAATGCCTACATCGCTGATCAGTCTCATCCTACACCAGGAGGTGTGTTTAGAAGAGTTCATCTGGAGCGATTATGGAAACAGGAGGAGCCTCTAATACTGTTCTGCGGTTGTCCCCCACCCGGGAAGAATGAGGCTGTTCAGTGGCGAATCTCAGGCGACCTTGGTGCTCTGCTCTTACAGCCCAGCACACACTGACCCTACGGCGCAGCCCAGCCCTGGGAGTCTGAGGCAATAATCATTCTGCAAATAACCGCGACTGACATTCTGACAAGGCTTACCTCTTCATCTTCACAAGGAGCTCAGCATGGCAGCCTCTGCTTTGGAAGAAAGGAAAATGAAGCCGAGGGCCTCATGTGTAAGCTCACACCTAGATGGAGCCAGAGGTCAAACTCAGGTGAACCTGCTGGCTCCACACACCGGTGTGGAAATAAGGTCATTGTTCCGAGCATAAGCCACGCCCATTCCTCAGGTGGTGCTCCTACTCATTTGCAAACAATGTGCCTCCAAAGAGACAAACACAATTTTGAAGCCTAAACTTGTAAACCTAAACTGAGAAAGTTGTAACATGGGAATAGGCCAAGGGTCAAGGCTGTTTTCACTCTAGAATGCCGTCCACCAAAGAGGAATCTGTTTCTGCCCTTTGAAAGGTGTCTCTTTCCAAGAACATCTCTGCTGTTTGAGTATCATTTATGCCGAGCAGACTCCCTCTGTGTAGAGAGTGCCAGCCTCTCGCCAACCCCCCCACCCCACCCCCCCGCCAGACTAGTAAACCAAATATGTGTGTGGTGTGTGCCTGGCATCTCCTGGGCCTCTGATTACCGATGGTGCCAGATAAAGTAAAGAAGAAAGCTTCGTAATGATGATGCACTGCTTCCTGCCGCAGCAGCCCAAAGGAATGAAAAACTCACCGTGGCCTAATTCATGACAAGACAGCCGGCAACGGCCCAAGTTTATTCCTAGGTAGAGACGTTATTAACTTGTGACCCAGCCTAGGAGCCAGGCGTCTGTGAAATGATGTTTCAGTTAAAAAACAAAATAAGAAAAAAGAAGGGGAAGAAGTGGCGAGGGGGGGAAACCTCTCTAGAATATATTGCTGATAAAATGTTTATACCCAGTTTAACACATCTTACAGTAATGATGCTTTAAACATGTGTTTCTCATGTATGGCTTTGCAATACTGAATGCAAATAAAGAAATAATGGGTTTGGGGCTGCAAACAGATTACTTCTGCCCTGGAGTGAAAGGTGTCAGCATATTAGCCACCCAAGCCAAACCCCGTATACATGGATTTGTCACATGACTCTCAGCAGCTCCTATAAACTGCGTTTTGGCCGCCTCGTCACATCACATTGCGTGGTTATGTTACACCCAGATCCCAAAGTCCACTTAGGGAGCCCGAGACCAATGCAAAAACATACAGAGCCTTTAATCAAGCTAGCTTGAGTTCCCGTCCCACACACGCTCACTGATGCAGCAGCAGAGCGGAGGGGAGAGACCATGAGTTTCAGGAAAACAAAGGATTTATAGGGCCGGAAGTAGTGGGTGGGGTAACGTATGTGGGGTCAAGGGAAGGGCCAGGGTTTGGTTGCATAGGGGGCAGGATGCAGTTAGCAAGGTGTTACAGTAATTATTTAAGTGTTAGTTAGGCATATGAAATGTATTAGAGAGAGTTTGGTTAAGAGTGTGTTAGCTAGGTATATGAAATGTATTAGAGAGAGTTTGGTTATAGTAATTATTGAAGAGTGTGTTAGGCATATGAAATGTATTAGATAGAGGTTGGTTATAGTAATTATTGAAGAGTGTGTTAGTTTGGCATATGAAATGTATTAGATAGAGGTTGGTTATAGTAATTATTGAGGAGTGTGTTAGGTGTATGAAATGTATTAGATAAAGTTTGGTTTGCAGTGAAAAGACTTTGAGTTTTAGGATGTGTGAACTACTTTACTAACAGAAATGTTAGAGTAAGAAGGGTTACACCCTGCTGTACCCCGTTACACCCTAAATGTGTGAGATAGATAGACGGGCAGAAGCCACACCAGGCATCCACGGTAAGACACTGAAGAAACCTGCTGAATTGCGCTTAAAAGGAGAGCCCCTGAGCGAGTGCCTCAGAGCAGTCAAACCCTCCTCCACGTGCGACTCCTCTCATCTCCCTTCCTGAGATGCCAGAGACCGAGACTCTGTCCGAGTGAAGCCCGAGCCGAGCCGGCAGCCGGGGGTGCCGAGACTGAGCCTCCAGACCGTGGTGCACCTCAACTCATCTTGTGGACCCGCCTACTGTGCTGCTGTGTGTCTTGTCCTGAGGATCGCCGGGTGGCCTGCCTGTGCCCTAGAAGCCGCTAGGACTTAGGTAAATAAACCCTGTGTGATTCAAGCATCTCATTAACTGCGTTTGTGTGTATTGTGTCTTTGCTCTGGTCCAATATAAAACCCCTGCTCTTCGCAAAAAGAACCTGGGACAGTAACCTTGGACTCCATAAGAGGAGTAGCCTGGCCTGTCCATTAATACCTGTGCGTTTTCAACCAGTTTGGGGATCTGGGACACAAGGCATTTCCTCAGCATCCCTACTGGCTGGTTTGCAGTCTTGCACCGCCCTTTCAGTTACTGCTGGAAGGTATGGCTGTAGGCGGCATGACAACAGACTGGACTCTCCTAACCGAAAAAATTAACCAAAACACCAGAGGATTTGGCAGTTGTGAGCACCACGGGAACAAGAGAGACTGAGAACATTGACACAACTCCCAGGCGAACCTCGGAATGCTCGGCCTGCAATGAATCTGAAATGAGAAATGCCACTTTTGCACAGGAGCGGCAGGAATGTTATTTTAACCCAGAGAAACACAGCAAACCGTCTAAGCAGGATGGAGCTGGGTGCTAAAGTGAGACTTGGGCACAGCTGATGCTGCTTTTCAGGTGGGCCCCGCAAACAACAGGAACACCTGTGTCTCGGGCTTTCTGACCCTAGACTCTAGACACAAAGGAGAGAGCTCAGTCTAATGATCTATGGTTACTCAAAATCACTCTTAATATTCCAGGGAAGTGCCATCCCACCGCACGGTCAGGCCTCAGCTGCTGGCCAGTGTGGAAGCAAGAAGGTCAAAGGGAAGGCATTAGTGTGAGGAGTTAATTCTCATGAGAGTACAGAGAACTAGCCCCTAGAACGAAGGGAGAATCGGGGCACTAGGTAGGGTGACCAACACACCCATTTCCCCCAGAACTTTCCTGGTTTTCACACTGAAAGCCCACGTCCCAGGAAACCTCAGGCCCTGGCAAACCCTAGCTCGAGAGCACTCCGTTTAGAGAGATGCAGGAACTGCAGCCTCAGCAGCCGCTCCTGAATTAAACCCAAGGCAGATTCATGCAAAGCTCAAGGGAGATGCTTATAATAATGCCTGAGGATTGGAGAAACAAAGACCAAGTCTGTGGCACTGAATGTCTGGAGGGGAAAAATAGACTTCCCAGTGCAGGTGGCTCTGGGGCACTGGGGGACAGAGGAGGCTGGCTGGGCCAGGCGCAAACGGCAAGAGCTTTGGTCTGGGCTGGGCCTCCTGAGGCAGGCCTGGCCTCATGCACCACGCAAGTGCCCCAGGGAGGGGTGCCGGAGACTAGTGGGGGAGCTATTCACCCATCGTTTAGGGCAATTAAGGTCGACCAGCCTTCAGGCACATTTCTCTACTGAGTGACAATGACTGGTCTCCCGGCAAGGGGTGGCTAGTGCAGAGCAGAAGAGGGTAAGCAGGACAGCGGTGTATGGCTGTGCAGTTGTGCACTGCACAAAAGCGCCTCCTGAAGGGACACATGGGAAGTGGAGTCTAGCCCCAGCTCCACTTAGCAAGCATCTTAGGAAAGCCGCTAAAGGGGCACATTTGTCTTGGCATAGATGACATCTATTCACTAATCGCTGTCCCCTCGAGCCCTGCCTGCCCACAGGAAGCATTTTCAAATTCACGTACAGGCGTCTTTGGGTTCCCGTGTTATCTGTAAGCAGTCCCTTTAACTCTCCCACTCTTCTCCTGGTCAAGACGCAACCTGCTGAATATTAGCAGCTCCACTGTCCTCGGGGCTTCTGAAGTAGGGGAAGGAAGCCTCCTGTCTGTGGAAACAGGAGGCAGGTGGGATTAGGGTTCTGGCCTAACTCCACCCAGATCTCGCCCACCTACCCAATGGGCTAAACAGCCACGCCTAGGGTCGGCCTGGGGACCTTGTCCTCTCAGAAGCAGAGGCCAGCCTGTGTGGTGAGCCATTTAGCTGTTACCCCCCCCCCCCAGAAGCTTCTAAAATGATCAGAACAGAATATTAGGTAAAATCACTCCAAGTTCTCACTGTACCCCAGGCCAAAAATTCACCCCGTTTATATTTCCCATCTCAAATTGCAAGCCACACTGTCCAATATAGCTCAGTAGAGGAAGCCGTACCACATGCCAGCATAAAAATACCCCAAGAGCAGAGGGGCAGCAACTTAAAAATACCCTAAACTTGAGCTCTGTGGCGCTTTCTCCATTATTAAATGCTAGGGGAGAAATCCGAGTTCAAAACTGGAGTTCCCCTCCTGGTGCAAATTAAAATCCAAAGAAGTGAAAGGCCTTTGAATTCCCCGACTCAGCCAGCAGAGCTTCCCCAGCCGAATCTGAGTGTCCCCTCCAGGAGCAGCCGCTCTCCTCATGGAGACCCGAACCAGGCGTGACTCCTGAAGCAAAAGGAGTTTGGATCTGCCAATCCCCAATCACATGTGTCTCGCTTTTCAAAGACTTGGCACGTTAGCAGGGCACACAAGAACAGCCCAGCCCCGCACCCACCAAATTTAGCCACACAATGTGATGTCCTCAGAACTCATGCTGCTGTCGCCAGCCATGAGCTAAAGCATGACTTCTGGGGGAGGGAGAAGAGGAGAAGGGGGAGAAAACAAATGTGAGACACAGAAAGAATTCTGGATTTCAGACGCTCTAGCAGTCAGACTGGCATTGCCCTCCAGGTCTCACCTGAGGTTTCATCTCCACCAAGTCCAACCTGTGTCTATAAAACCTCCCGATTCCCATGGCCCCTTGGACACTTGTTCCTGGCACCCCGGGGCCTGCCTCACAGGGTCAGTCTCATCTGCGCCTTCCACCTGGGAGTAGGAAGCTGCCCAAGCAAGTGTGTGTGGCTCTGCTCCTCTCAGTCCCACTCTTCCCTGTGGCTGTCACCTGCATCCTTGGGCGGTCCCTGGCTTCTTGCTCAGGCTTTGTGGATCCTGTTCACTAGGAAAATGCATTTCCCTTCTCCCTACTTCTGATTCAGCTGCAGGAACCAAGGTTGCTGTTGATGTTTCTAAAGACCATCTCTTCATGCCAAAGACTCCTTTCCTAAACCTCCCTTTCCCTCCCCTCCACTCCTCTTCACTCCCCTCCCCTCCCCTCCCAAGTTTCCTTTCCGTCACCTCCTTTCCTGTATGTCCCCTCTGCCACTCCATCCCCCTCTGGCACCCCCTCTGGCACCCCCTGACTCCTTTCAGGCTACGTTTTACAACACATACCACCTGCCTCTTCAGTTCTCTCCTTTCCTGCTTTCTATGTGTGGGGCGAGTCTTGTTTGCTGGATTCCCGTGCTTCCCCTTGGTTTCCTATACCTTTGTATCCTGCCACTCTCTCTGTCACTCCCTCTTGGAGAACAGGAAGTCCACCAGGATGTACTTTCCCAGTAGTCATTCATCCAGCAAATACCTACAAGGGACCTGCTGTGCAGTAGGAACTGTGCACTACGAACTGGATGCAGCGAACAAGACGAAGTCCTGCCCTCCTGGCTCACACCCCTACAGCTAACCCGGACTTCAATCAGCCGTGACTGGCCCACTGGCTCCCCCGCTTCCCTTCCAACCCTAAATCTGTATGTTTTCCTGACACATTTTTTCCAAACCTGTGCCAGGCCCACTTTCCAACTCCTAAGTGGCTCATCTTGAAAATTGCCCTTGATTTCCTTGCATTGTTCTCCCAGGGTTATCACCTCCCCGCTCAGAGGGATGCAAACTTTCCAAAACTCCCATCCTGCAGCCATCTCAGGCTTGAAGCCGGGGTTCCCCAGTTGCTTCTATCATAAACACTTTCTAATGAAATATCTCAAGGGGACTGTCCTGGATGCTGGGAGACAGCGGTGGATTCATTCTTTTTTTTAGACATAGGATTTGAAATAATTCCATTTAATATTTTGGTACCTAAATCCAGGAAAACGGCATATGCCTGCATAAGCAAATGTGTACGCCTCTTTGTGCGCTCATGGATTAACACGTTCCACCTCTCTGAGAGAAAAAAAACAACACACCTACATTTTGAGTCCCTGAATCTGCCAGGATTCTCAGGCCTTACGCAAAATATAATCTAAAACCAGTTTGTCGGCACGAGGGAGGAGGTGGCTCCGGGAACCCATGAACCCAGGCACTTGGATCTGAGGTCAGCTCACAAGTGTCTTTCTTGGTCCTGGATGCAGCTTAACACCAGACTCGAAACAACACTTTCTGAGGAAGGAGAGCCTGTACCTTTCATCGGTGCCTTTACATTTTAACAATATAGAACTCCAGGCGCCTACCTCACACTCCGGTTCTCACTTCCCACATGGAACACGGATGTTTCTGGTAAGTTAGAGCCCCATGCATCTATGTCATAGCGGCCTCAGTTTGCAATACGAGCTATGGCTTCAGCCTACGTTGCTGTAGGAGCTCCATACAGCTCACTCACACTCTTTGTCAATCAGGATGGGCGACAGCATGTTCTGATGAAAACAACCTCAAAGTCTCAACAGCCAAACAACAAGTGCGTATATGCAGGGTGTCTTCCCCCTCCCCCCAAATGTATACACACTGAACAGCTGATAGCTCAATTGATGTTTCTTTTCAGATTTGAACCACTGGAATTAATAATAGGTTAAAAGAGTGTATACATTTTGGGGGGACACCCTGTTGTAGATCTCACAGGACATCTGGGAGAAAAGGTGCTTTGGGTTTAAGACAAGAAGACACTTTAACACGGCACGGGGGAGGGTAAAGGGTGGGTAAGACAAGGCTGGAGGCTCAGAGAGCTGGCCCACTCTGTGCAGCAAGGCTGATGGCTCACTGGGGCTGGATTAAAAGATCCCGCTGCCAGATTCTCCTGCCAGAGGGTTACATAATCTTCCAGGCACACATTGGAAGCACCAAACTAACCTTGTGCAGGGCAGCTGTGGAGCGGTAATTGCGAGGGGGTGTCTCTGAAGGACTGGAGAAGGCAGGCCATCTGCCACAGCGTCAGGGACAGCCAGGGGCGAGGACAGCGGGCCTCCTGCGATGCCTCATCTGCCAATTAGCTCTCCCCACACCAGTGTGGGCTCCAGGCGAGGTGGCCAGAGCCAGGGATGGAACAGAAAGGTCACTAGCACTGCGACCTGTCAGCTGCCTGTGCCGGAGTCAGCATAGGACTGAGTGGATGTCGGCATCTCCTCTCAGGAGTGGACAGGAAGCTGTTTCCATGTTCCCGGCCCACAGGCCTAAGGGGCAGGACTAGCATGTTCACGAGAGCCTTCAGTCAGGCTACGATGGTGCCACCTGGCTCTGGGAATGCACCACGCTGGGTCTCACCCCAGTGCTTTTGGCACGTGTGTTGATCTAACGCCGGCAACATCCTTCTCCCTGATGACAGCCTGGTGAACATCTTGTCACCCTTCAGCTCTCTGCGAAGATCTCACCTCTTCAGCGTGGTCTTTCCTGACCATCTGCTAACAGAATCAGTCCTTCCTTAATCAGAGCTTCATCAATAACAACAGCAACAGCAGCACAGCTGTTGTCAAACACTTACAAGGTATAGCAGAATGTGTAGTAGTACCCAGGCTATGGGTCTGTTGTGGTATTTAAGTCAGCAAATACTTACATGTACACCTGCAGACATACTTCTCACAACAGTGTGCCAGTGCATTATCAGCTCTGATTTACAAGTGAAACCTGGGCCTCACAGAGACCGCCTGCGGCCATGCAGCTATGAAGGGGAGAGCTAGGACTTGACTCCCAGTGGCCATGGCCCCAAAGCTCGTGTACTAGTCACCATGTTGTGCTTTGCACCAGGCGCTGTCCTCCCTGCCTCTCTTGTCTCTGTCTTCAGGTGATGGTAAGGCATATCCCCGACTAGACCTCCCTCCTCTGGGCCCCAGCTGCCAGGAGACAGGGTCTGTACCTCTGATTCTGCTCCGTGCCCTGGGCTCTAGGAGTGCTCAGCACGTAATGGGTACTTGGGATGCATCTCTCGAATTGAACAATGATACAGGTGAAGAGCTGGCACCGCGGCAGGTTGACCCCAATTGATCTCATGAATTAGGTTAATTAGGAGAGTCTGGAAATCATGATGGGGCTGAATTTGCATCCACCAAATGACTCCACGTTTTCCTAGTGTCCAGGAAGAGAGATGCCAATGCCCACTGCAGCCCCAGCCTCCTGAGGCTCCTCTGGGCTCTGTGATGCTCCATGCCTGGCACTGGGCTGTGCACAAAGTCAGACCTTCAACAGCTGCTGCGATCAGATGGTAGATGTACGTGGCTGCTGAGAGAATATGCTAGAAGGGCAAGCCTTGTGTGGGAACCCAGCTCAGGGCAGTAGGGGCCATAATTGGAATAGCTGTGGACACAAGCAGTAGGGAGGCTGGGAGTGAATGCTATTACTGGAAAGGAAAACTCTCCTTACCCACATTTTCTTGTCACCTGCCCTGTCCATCAGGCATCAAATGATCCAACTCAGAATGAGAGGACAAGAGGAGACAGGACTCTGGCACAGAAGAGGTAACACCTGACAGTTATGTGATGATCCGATGATCCTTCCCCTCTGATGCGAGGGATGCTGGGGGATCCTCCCCTCCCCTTAATGCTGTCAACGAAGTTCATCAAGGCCAATTCAAGGAGAACAGGATCCCCAATTTTGGATGCAGTGAAGGGGTGAGACTTAATTAGTGGAAACAGCTCAATTGTGATACAGCCTGGCCATGAGGCACACCACAGAAAGCAGCACCAGCATGGGAAACAGTCTGATGAAAACCACAGGTGAAGCTGGCTTATATAAAAAATAGTGCCCATCCCCCATCTCTGATTGGTCCATTTATATGCAAATAAGGACTCCGAATCTATACAATTTGATTGGCCCAAATAGTGCTGCCCTGATTGGTTAAAATGGAGCCACTCTGATTGGTTGGTGAAACTATAAATAAGGATATAGCTGCGCAGCTCTGATGGGATGGCGAAAATCTCAATCTTAGTTGAATTTTGGTCCTAGGGACTCTCTTACAAGAGTCAACTCACACAGCAGGAACAGAGTACAAGAGGCTTGACAGCCCAATCTGTGGCATTTCCCTGGAATGCAGTGTGTGTGAGGGAACTGTGCAAACAATGGCTGCTAGACTCTGGTTATGAATTTGAGCCAAACTAACCATGAAGAGTCCTTTTTGACCGGTAACACTCGGGGTAACACTACAGAAAATACTAACAGCCAGCCGATCCAGCATCAGCACCACTGGGAGAAGCCATCTCACGCATGTTTGGTCAAAGCCAAACGTGCTCTGGCAGCCAAGGAGCCAAGCCAGGGAATGCGGCTGGCTCCTGCTGCTCTCCTTCTCCTGAGAGCCCACCTGCTCCCCCTGTAGGAGGAACTTCCTCAGACAGGGCTGGGAATGGAAGTCACCACCCTGACAATAATGACTGTAACACCTACCATGTCCCAGACATTGTTCTAAACACTTTTCACACAATAATTCATTTAAACCTCACAATAATCCATGAAGTATGTATGAATTCCTATTCCTGTTATAGATGAGGCTGGACACCCAGGATGCCATCCAAGGGGCTCTGGGAGGGTACTCATTGATTGAAAATATCTCTTCCACTAACAGCTAATTTTTCAATTAGTGCATCCCTTTTGTAGGACAAAAGTTAAGAGCTCTTTTGCAATGAAATGTCCCCCGGTAGGAAAACCATGGAGCAACCACTGCACGGATAAGAGAGGCAATGAAAACTTCAGGTGCATGAATTTACTCCCTTCCCATCATGCATCAGCTGTGTGACCCTGAGCAAGACGAACTTCTCTGCGTTCCAGTTTCACTCTGTGTAAAATCGAGATAGAGTTGAGTTGTCTTGAGGGTTAAATGAGACAACCCTTGTAGAGTGCTTAGTCCACCATGAACATTCAGTAAATGTTGGCTGCTGACATTATTATTATGACTGGTATTACCTTATCAAAAATTTGTCTGTTTCTTTTCTTCAGGTGCCTAGCACAGAGCACCACCCTGAGGTGGGAGTGGGGAGGGGGCAGTTTTAATGAGAGGTGAACAGACAAAAGTAATTTTACAATATGTGTTTCTGTCCTACGTGGTCTGATAGAAAACAGGGCTTGAGAGAAGGGTCCTGTGAGGACACTGGCCCCACAGAGGAGGCATCCGAGGGAGAGGATTCCACAGAACATGGTGGGAGGGTCCAGGGAATGTGGCCAGCCTCAGAGGTGTACAGACATGTCTAAGGAACGGTGGCACCTTCCACAGCCTCAAGTGCGTGTTGCTTCAATACAAGCGGCAAACATGGAATTAGACAGAATTGCCCCATATCAGCAGCACCGGGGGCCTGAAACCCGTCCCAGGCAGAGAAGTCTCTGCTCCCACTCCCAGGGCTTAGCGGGTGTTTTCTTCCCTTTGGAAGGAGTGTTCGTCCAAGATATGGTTGGGCAACAGGCCAGAGAGGAGGCGGATTTAACCAGATGGCACAGTCTCGTCTATTACCCACTGGTTCTTATGTAAAGTCCCCCTGACACATTTCCTCCTAGAAGTATGAACCAGCAATGGGGAGAGTGCCTACTGGGCACCCTGCTTACCATAACGGCCTTCATGTAAGATAAGAAACTTCATGCTCACAGAAGCTAATGTCTTGTCCAAGGTCACGCCTGGATCTTAGACCTCTGCCTGTCTCTAAGGCACTTTCCCCCCTCCCATATGGCACATCACTTTGCCAGATGTTTACTTCAGCATGACTTGCCTTTTTCAGGGACAAAAATCTAAACACCCAGTGTGTATCCCTTTTCAATAGGCATGCCATGAGCTGCGAGCTAAATTTAGAGATCATGACCTCTTATTCTGATTTCCTGATGCAATTTTCTCTTTCCTTTTATGTAATTTCAGTGAGCTATTTTAAAAATCTTTGTCTTAATTGCCCTAATTCATGGGTAAGTTGCCTCAGAGGCCTGTGTGGATAGATATAAAACAAATAACAATTTTTAAAATATTTACATTTAAACGTGGTGTCTACACAGCTTCTGATACAGAAATTGTGTGTTTGATTAATAGAATATTCTGACCACAGGCCTGCTACTACCCTTCAT
>PVJC01047050.1:0-13059 GCA_004026665.1 Murina feae
ACCATTGGTCATTACTAAAATATTTAAATCTCCCATTTCGACATAACTAAAAAATGGCTGGAGTGGTAGGAGAAGGAAACTTTATAGGTTCATGAAACTCACCTATATATTGATTGTTGTGGTTATTACATCACTGTATATTTGTCAAAGCTTTCCAAATTTCATAGTTCAGAAGGAAGAATTTCATAGTATAAAAATTTTATTGTATAAAAATTATACCTGACAGAAAAAAACTAGTTTTTAGAAAGACCAATTACTTATTGTTACCCACACAAGTTACTCTAGACTTTATGTTGGGGCTTATTAAATGAGTTAGGAGCTGCCTGCTATTGAAAACATGGTATGAAAATATACCTCCTCTCCTTTCCAGAAGTAGAGGAATATTCCTTTTTTTTTTTTAGAGGAATATTCTTACAAATACTTCCACTTATGTTATATATGATATAAGACTTAACCAGCATCTTGTTTCTACATAGGTAATTTTAATAAATCCTTTAACACAACCCCCTTTATTTCCTATGAACTCAAGTTAACTTATTTTAAGAAAAATATTCTTTAAAAACTATGAGATAGGTTTTCAAAGTTCTCTTAAAGTATTCCCTATAGATTTCTTGGCTTATATTTAATTTGAAAGCTGTTAAATAATTTATTATCAATAAAAATATTGTGTATTTAGTTGGTAAGCCTTTGAACACATTCACAAGTATATAAGGGACATGACCTTTGCAAAACAAACTATTGTCCTCAAGAGCTTTTGATCAAATGGTACACTGTAACCATAACAGCTGCCATTTAAACATCTTATGATAAAAGGTCAGGCACTTATTGAAATACATGTGACTGATGGGAAAAAGTAACAAGCAAGAAAATGCATTTCTCTTTCTTCCTTGGAAACTTTTTACTTTTATAGAAAGCCACACACACAAAAAAATGAGTTTAATTCCACTTATGTTACAATTTTCTCTTTCTTTTTTTCATTTTTTTAAAGCTAGAGGCTGTAATCATTTACCAAGTAGTTCTCTGTGGATATAAAAATCCAGATGCCTGGAAGATTGGTTGAAAAGTCCAGATGCATCCATCATTTAACACTCCATAGGAATTCTGAATAGACATGGAAATCTGAAATCATATGGAATGCAGAGAGTAGTCAACTATAAGTTTACTAGAGGCCCAATGCACAAAATTTGTGCAAGAGTAGGCCTTTCTTCCCTTGGCTGCCAGCACTGGCTTCCCTCTGGCACCTGTGATCCAGGCTTCCCTTGCAGCTTTGGCTTCCTCTGGAAGGTCACCTGGAAGGATGTCTGGAAGGATGTACAGTCTAATTATGCTTTTATTATTATAGATGGGAAAACACACAGTTGACTATACCTCTTAAAGAAACTTCTTATATTATACTATTTCTGCATTATTTAATCAGCTGACATTAAAGAAAATCTAATAAATCTTAACGACAGGAAAACTTAACACAGATTTCCCACTTCTTTCATACTTTTATACCTCATTTGTAGAAGCTAGACTTGGAGATGAGGGAAATTCTTCTTGGAAGTCAAAGAGTCTAAGGTGTTCTTTCCTTGGACAGAAATGGGGACATATTTTCATGAGGCAACATATTAACCAGTCACATCAGTTTATAAAATTTTTTTGTAGATGGTGGTTTTTTACAGAGATTAGTAAAAATGGTGATCTCATCAGTCCCATCATTTACTGAATAGCAATATTTGCTCACATTGAAAATAGATATTGATATCTATTTTCACATAATAGATGCATATATTTATATGCTCATTCTCTGTACTTACTGTTTTTATAAGTGTTAAAATACAGGCTGAGACAAGAGAATATGCAAGGAATTCAGTGGCTCCATGAAGTACACCAACATAAATTTAGATTTAAATTGAGACAAACAAACAAATAGAAAGGTTTTTCTTTTTTAAAAAAAGCTCTTCTTTCCCTGCCCGCTCAGAGATTAATCCCTTTGGCAGAGCAATTCCGGCTGTTCCCTGGGTGTCTATAAAGCTGTCCCTTTCTAGTTAATCTGGTTTAATCAGATATCCGGCTCCCTTCTTTCTGTTAATAACTAACTAACTAGCTGCCTATGCTAACAATTTGAATAGTAATATATAAGACAAACAGCCTTCATCTTAGCATCTGTGTTCATTCTTATTTTTTTCTTTCTGAGGTTTGTCCTTTAAAGCCTCTCCTTTAAAAAGAAAACCAGCCACGTGCACTTTTGGTCTCTGAAGTCTGGATCTGATTGGATGTTGAGATATTGTTAGCCTGAGTGGTAAAGAGAACTTGGGTTTTATGGCACGTGCCCTCGCCCCACCCCCACAAGAACTGAAATAATCCTTGATTGTACTGAGGTTTCACTGTTGAGCTCTGCTGGAAAATCACTCAACTGTCAGTCTACGATTGTAAGTATTTTGTGATACAATAACAATAAGGTAGTCTTTGTAGCAGGTCAGTGCAAAATAATATTTAATCTTGTGATTGTAATCACGTAGCTAATGCTATGGGCAGTCATGAATATCAATGAGCCTTGATTTTCTCAGAAATAGCAGAATTTCGGTGCTCTTACAGTAACACAGAAGGATGGTACAATAAAGGACAAATTAATGGCTAAGGACTATTTATGGGTAAGGCTGTGAATTGCTTATCTGTGTCATCAAAAGGTCTTACTGATTGACTATTGTCTGAGTGATTAGCTGTATGTCATATCTCCTGTTTTCTGTGTCAGGATATCATTGTGATCAAGAATCAGCTGTAGCCCTAGCTGGTTTGGCTCAGTGGATAGAGTGTCGGCCTGTGGACTAAAGGGTCTCAGGTTTGATTCTGGTCAAGGGCACATGATCGGGTTGCGGACATATAGAGGGCATGCATGAGGCAGCCAATCAATGATTCTCTCTCATCATTGATGTTTCTATCTCTCTCTTTCACTATGAAATCATTAAAAATATATTATAAAAAGAATCAGCTATGATATGAAAATATATGTTTTATACTGAAGTAATTGGTAATGTATTCATTACGTGGAAATGAATATGATGCCTAAATTCTCTAAATGTTTCCTCGTCTTTAAATTGAGGTAATAATAACAGTGGGATTGTTTAGACTAGTAGTTCTCAAAGGGCTATCTCTGGAGCAACTGGGAACTTGTTAAAAATGCAAATTCTCAAGTCTTTTCTCTTTTAGATCAACTGAATCATAAACTCCTATGATGCCAGCAATCTGTGTGTAAACAAGAAAGCAAAACCCTTCCAGTAGTTTCATGCACATTAAAGTTTAAGAACCACTGGTTGTAACTGGTTTGACTAGAAATACACAATAGCACACCATTACATAGTATGGTTTTTCCTTTTAGATGATAAAGCTATATAACCTCAAGCGCATAGGTAGTAGTAAAATGTAGTTAAATAATTAGTTCAAGATGGTTTTGGAGTATTTATTACCTTTGCTTTTAATATAACTTATTTAATTTTACATATGTGATTTAATTATTAGTAATGACTGTTTTAACATTCAGTTTGCAAAGTTCCTGAAAATTTGAAAGCCAGTTCTCCCAATTATGTAGGAGTCAGATTGAGCACAGCATTTGGGTAGCACTATTTTGCTCTCTTTATCTTTAGTTTGTTTGTTTTTTTCTCCCTGATTGGTATACTACCAAGCACAGAGATGTATTGGAGAGGAGTTTATGGCAATCTGAAATATTCCTCACAACACCTGCTATTCCAACTTGAACTGCAGTAGATATTTTAAGGAGAGAAGTTAGGCAGAAAGATGTGGGAGATTAGTAAGTTGAACCAATCCACTAGCATTCTATTATTAATAATTTTTTCTATCCCAACAGATAAATTATGCCCTAGGTTATTACAGCACATACATAAGGAGCCATCTCCATTACTGCATTATGGGATTTGTTATAACTTCTCAATGATAATGAAGTCCAGTCCATTTTAAAAATAGAGATATCCTGATCACAGAACTTGCTAGTACATTCAGAAAGACCCAACACATGCCTCTGTAGACTCAGCATGTTCAAATAGCTGTGGTTAAAATAGATATCAGATGCAGAGTTGAAAAGCCATCCCTCTGGAAAATAGCCTCATCACAGGAAGAGTCAGAGAGCCGGCAGAATGGAAATGCACCAGTTGGCAGGCATGAGCTTCTGTCTCAGTGTCGACACCCAGCTTCTATTCTGCTCCTTTCAGCATGAGTTTGCCACTTGCTAGAAATAGTAAACTAACCAAACCACCGAGGGGCTGCCATCACAAAGGTAGCTGAGCAGGCCACGTAGACACACTCAACTGGAGTTCCTGGACATTTATTTCTCCTTGTGGAATTCTTGGATCCCGTCCTATTGTAGGCTTCAAAACCCCAGTTCTCAGCCAGGCCAGTGTGGTTCATTGGATGAGCCTTGACCTCTGAACCAGGAGGTCAGGGTTTGATTCCTAGTTAGGGCACATGCCAGGATTGCTGCCTCAATCCCCAGTGGGGGGCGTGCAGGAGGTAGCCAATCAATGATCCTCTCTCATCACTGATGTTTCTATCTCTCTCTCCTTCTCCCCTCCTCTCTGAAATCAATAAAAATGTATTAAACAAGAAACACACACACACACACACACACACACACACACAAACCTTGTTTTAGATTTACATCTGGCTCTGGGAACTTGGTGGCCAGCCATGGGGTTTTAATTCTTAATCACTTTTGGGGATGTGTGCATCCTTTTCTCTTTTTGGTAGTTGGATGTTTTGCTTTTCTTCCTTTGAGCTCAGCTATGCATTTTAATTTTTAAATTATGTTTCAAAAAGCATTTCTCCATATATGGAGTGAATGGGGTAGCTCCCCTATTTCTCAGTCCATCCTTTTGCAGAGTTCCTTTATTTGTGAGGATCATTTCTATGTGGATGAGCATATAATCTACTGTCCCAAATTTCTAGTGAAACTGGGCACTATTAATAATTATTCATGGATAATGGAACTGGGTTGGTCAGGGTAACTGGTCACCCTATTTCTATGGAGATGGGTGTGTCAGAACATTCTAATAGACTATGTGTCAAGGGAAGTCTTAATTGGTCTATTCAAATGGAAGTGCAGGAAATCTTGGAAACAAAAAAACTTGAACAACAGGGTTCCTTTGAAGGCATTTAAGGATTGAAGCTGCCTGCTAATTCAGAGTCCATATGCAGTCTGTACTTTCAGACAACAATATGCTATATATAGTAGCTTCTGTTCATTAAACACTTTAATACAGATCTGTACTAGGGTAATTGGAAGTATGGTCTACAGGGCAAGACAAGCACTATTTGCTTCAATGTAGTCACTATTCCCAGGTTGCCATTTAGCAAATAAAGTGTGAAGTTCATAAAAAATTTGAATGGGTTCTTTTGTCATAGCTTCAGGCTTCTTGGAAGATACCAACTCACCTAAAAGTCAAAGGGAAATAAAACAGCATGATTTCAGAACTGTTACAGTGGTGCTCTGAGTTGGTAGTGGGAGTAGCAAGTATTACACGGTATTATTACCACAAAGGATTTTAGAGTTGGTGAAATCTTGAGAGCTTATATCATTTTCTGTGACCTTACTTAGGCAATTTAACTATTCCTCATTTCAGGCTTAGGAGAAAATGCTTGCCTTCTCTAATCAGCAAACTCTTTTATGTGTCCCTATTACTGCAGCTGGTCTTCTCGGTCATTCTCAGAAGCTTGGGCTACTCATAGCTATCAGTAATCACAGAACCATTGTCTCTACAAGATGCAACAGTGCCAAGCACTGGCAATACTGGTTCAGACACCTGTACAGGATGAACGTGGAAGGAGGGCTCCTTCCAAGACCTTCATTCCAAGATAGAGCTGCACACCAGCACAACCTGGCTTCTTCAGCAGTGACAGGACAACACCTATGTAAGTGGGCATGTTCTTTTCTCACCCTGAAATGCACACCTTTCTCGCCTCATCCTTGTATCCTTCAAATTATATTCATGCCAGATTCCCTGTGGCCCACTAATTCTACATTTCAGAATATCGCCACAAGAAATAATCCCAAATGGGAAAATAATTTCTGAACAAAAATGCTTCCCCCTGAATTTTAAAAAATAGCCACATATTAGAAAAATCAACAAATAAAGGGGGATTTTATGTAAATTATGATACAATGTGTCATATTAAATATGTAAAACCAAAAGAAGGAAGAACAGATCATTGTAATGCTGGATGATTTATATTTTCCAGAATGGTGTTTGTAATCTATGAATTGCTGTTTGATTAAAAATAAAAGAGGTCTCTAAGAAAGCATAATACTTATAACACTATATAATAAGATGAAAAATTATAGCTTCATTTTATTTTAAAGCATTTTATATGTATCATAAATTTTGCTATATAAGATGTAAATCCCTTTAGCACTGAAAACACAAGGTGAAATACATTAAGCTGTTAACTAAGATTTTGCTTTCTTGGCCTTTTGCATTTCTAGATTTTGCAATTGTTTTTTAAACATATTTTATTGATCTTTTTTCTTTTTACAGAGAGGAAGGGAGAGGGAAAGAGAGTTAGAAACATTGACCAGCTGCCTCCTGCACACCCCCTACTGGGGATGTGCCTGCAACCAAGGTACATGCCCTTGACCGGAATCGAACCTGAAATCCTTCAGTCCATAGGCCAACACTCTATCCACTGAGCCAAACTGGTTAGGGCTAGATTTTGCAATTTTTAATGAGCTTTGATTATTTTTGTAAATTGTAAAACCCACACATTTTACTTAATGTTTCAGCTGAAGGCCTCCCTTCTCTCAAAACAGGCTTTCCTTAAAAATATGCATGGCTATAGCTACTCTGTTTCCATATCACTTTAAACATAAATCTTGCCCTAACTGGTTTGGCTCAGTGGATAGAGCATCGGCCTGCAGACTCAAGGGTCCCAGGTTCAATTCCAATCAAGGGCATGTACCTTGGTTGTGGGCACATCCCCAGTGGGGGGATATGCAGGAGGCAGCTGATCGATGTTTCTCTCTCATCAATGTTTCTAACTCTCTATCTCTCTCCCTTCCTCCCTGTAAAAAAAATCAATAAAAAATTTAAAAAAATAAAAAAAACTACATAAATCTTTACATCATTGGTCACACTGTGTTTTGATTTTTTAAGCATAATTGTATACTCCAAGGCACTCAATCTATCATTCAGCCTTAAAATTTTAATCTCTGGTATATTGTCTGATGTGGTAGACATTTCAATGTAAAGTGACACAATGGAATATTTGCAGCCCTAACAAAGAAGGAAATTTTACCTTTTGTGGGAGCATAGATACACCTGAAGATTATTATGTTAAGTAAAATAAGCCAGTCAGAGAAAGACAAATTCCATATAATCTCACTTATATGAGGAATCTAATGAACAAAATAAACTGACAAACAAAATAGAATCAGAGGCATGGATATATGGACAGACTGACAGCTGTCAGAGGAGAAGGAGGTGGGTGCTAGGGGGAAATGGGCAAAGATGGGGGGAATGGACATGAAAGGAAACTCTGCTTGGGGTGATGAGTGCACAATGTAGTATGCAGACGATGTTTTATTGACTTGTACACTTGAAACCTGTATGTTTTTGCAAACCAAAGTCACTCCAATAAATTCAATTTTGATCTTTTCAGTGGCTAGCAATAATTAGTAGTGTACTCTTTCATGAGGCTTGGCAGTGACAGTGAGCTGCAGCTCCCACCCAATCATGAGAGTCCACGATTGATCCTCCACTGTATTCATGCATTTGATGATTCTGCCCAACTGTAGGCTAATGAAGTGTTCTGAGCATGCATAACTTAGGCTAGGCTAAGCCATGATGTTCAGCAGGTTAGATGTACAGTATTAAGTGCATTTTCAGCTTAGTGGTATTTTCCATTTATGGTGGGTTTATCTGAACATAACCCAGCGTAAGTCAAAGAAAATGGATAGTGTATATAAAATGCTGGGCATTATAGCTAACATTAGTGTATATTCAATATGTCTGATTTTCTTTGCTTCAAGGAGGCAAAGCTGCTTAAAAGCATAAGACACCTTTTCTGATTTTTACAGTTTCTTTCGTGATCTTTGTCACATCAGTATTCTCAAAGATAGTCAATAGTTAATAATGAACAACAACAAGAAGAAGGCTTGAGTAAGAAAGATGAATCATGCTTAAGAGAAAAGTAAATAAAATCATACCTACCTGAAAAATCTCACCATTTAACTCTTGTGTTTCTGTGTCTAAGGTACACAATGGAAAAATCAATATAGGTAATATATTTTTAAGATTTCCACAAAATATTGGGTCATAGATGTCTATGGGTAAAACTTCAAAGCTATATTCTAAGTAATGACTTCCAAGTCCTACTAAAAACTTAGAAAAAAATATTATTAAGAATACATTTTTCAAATCATGATTGACTAAATAAAATGGAGGAATTTTCAATTATATAAAAATCTCTATGCAATATAGTAAGAGTTTTAAAACTGTAAGTTCTATTTGATTTTAAAAAGTGAATTGGATCCTTCTCCCTTCAACAAATGAAACATCATATTTGCTTTGAAATAACATATTTTAAATTATTCAGAAAGGCAAGATATAGCTTTGGCATATTTTCATTATAAGAGTCCAAATAACTATCTCATAAGAAATGTCATTTTTAAATTAACATTTATAAAAGATGAAGCATTTTAATATTTCCCTCTCAAATTGGTTTAAATATGCTGTTTTTTTATGAAGATTGATATTATTATATTAAGTTTCTTATGTGATCATGATCTCTTCATATAGGTTAATCACATTCCCACAATCAAGTAAATGTCATCAATCTTCTAGAGAAGGGGGAATGTAATAAATATATGACAAGAAAATGTCAATATTCTTAGTTGCCAGACTCACACTGACATTGGGTGACTTTGGGTCCCAGGTCTTCTAACTGGGCTACAGCAGGATCTGCAATTGATCTAATTCATTCTGTCATTAATATTCAGATAAATCTATATAGTTTATCATCCTATTTGCATCACAAGGTTTGAAATTGTAAAGAAGAGTTATACAGAGAAAACAGGTTGTGATATTTAGAGAACCTTTGTGTGTTTGATAATAATGATTGGTGGTTTGAGGTGTTCCACTTCAGTATGAATATTGTCTGTTATTCAAATGAGGTAAAATATATTTGAAGGCATATTTCATGTTGATTTCTTTCTCTCTGTAATTCTTCAGGAAACTCCAGTGTTATGAAAGTATTTTAGTCTTTTTGTAAGCTGTCTAAAAATTACAAATTACTTATATTTAGCATCAAATGTTTTAGTAATTGATCCAAAATAGTTAGCATGACTCGTGTTATCAATAATTACTAAAAGATAGTACTGAGTACTGAGTAATTAGTCCTTATTGAATAAGTAGTTCCTGGAGCAAGACAAGAAACACAGTGATATTACTAAAAATCTGGGATGGCCTGTTTTTAAAATCCTATACCTGGGAACAAATGATATATTGGATCCTAAGGCCCATACTTAGATATTGGCCCTGGAACATTCTGTGCAAACCTCTAAAGGGGATTTGTGCAATTCATCAGAGAACAGTGGCCAAGTATATTTTTTAAGCATTTGAAAGGTTAGATTGAACTGTTCTTTTGCTCTTCATCACAATGAAAAGCAAGCAAAAATAGCTCTAAATTATAGCCTAGATTATTCATTTTGGATATTTTATTTATTTATTTTTATTTTATTTTATTTTTTTTTTACATTTTTTTAAATTACATAAAGCTTTACAAAGATTAGTACATATATCTCTTTTTTCCCCCTGCCCTTCCCCCAGCCTTCCCTAACCCCCAGTGTTTTGTGTCCATTGGTTATGCTTAAATGCTCACACAAAAGTCCCTTGGCTGATCTTAAAAGTGCAACCAGGTAGCTATAGCATAAAGAGAGGTGGAAGAGTCAGTTGGGAGGTAGGAGGTGGGCTTTAAGAGCATAGGCCAGTGAGTCAGATGTTGATTGTTATCATTCTTTGCCAGTTACTCACTATTAACACCAGGTAACTTCTGTGTAGGGTCAAAGAGATCTCAGAGTATTAAACAGTGTGAGTAGCAAAGAGCTAGGACATGAAAACTGTGTCCTTGGTGGTTATGGGAATGTGGCTCTCAGATCTTACACTAAGGGAATAAAACTGGCTAAGGGTCTTGGCTGGTGGCTCTGAAATCTACTGCTCTCTTAGTGCTAATGACTGAATATGGCAAGAATATACTAAAGCGGGACCACTCCCAGGGGATGGAGAAGGGTGTGGTGTGACTCTGTCTAAAAGGTGACTTTGGCTTAAGGACTCCTCAGCAGTCTTGCTGAATTTTCCTTAAAACTGCACTGCAATGAACATAGGTTGCATATATTCTTTTGAATTAGTATTGCAGCATTATTTACCACTTGAGGCCCAGTGCACAGATTTGTGCACCAGTGAGGTCTCTCAGCCTGGCCTGTGGATCGAGCTGAAACCAGCTTTCTGACATCCCCAAGGAGTCGCAGACTGCGAGAAGGCGCAGGCCAGGTCCAGGGACTCCACCAGTGCATGGGATGCAGGAGGTTGGCCAGCTGGAGAGGGACCACAGGAGGGCTTCAGGGCATGTCTGGCCCATCTTGCTCAGTCTCTGATCATCTGAACCCCTAGCAGCAAGCTAACCTATAGGTCAGAGTGTCTGGCCCCTGGTGCACATCATAGTGAGCAGTTGAGCAGCTTTAGCATATCATTAGCATATTACACTTTGATTGGTTGAACAGCCAACTGGTTTACCAGACACTTAGCATATTATACTTTTATTATATAGGACTAGGCCCAGTGCACGAAATTTGTGCACGGGGACGGGGGGAGGGGGAGGTGGGGAAGGGTGTTCCTCAGCCCGGCCTGCATCCTCTTGCAATCCAGGACTTCTGGCTCCAAACCATTCATCCCCCCCACTCACCTGCTCGCCCCCAACTGCCCCCCTGCCAGCCTGATCACTTCCAATTGCCACCCACCCCCGCTGGCCTGCTTGCCCCCAGCTGCCCTCCCTTGCTGACCTGATCGCCCCTAACCACCTCTGCCTCTGCCTCACCACCATGGCTTTGTCTGGAAGATCTCTTGGAAGGTCTCCTGGTCTAATTAGCATATTACCCTTTTTTTTTCCTTTTATGAAGTTTCTTTTTTTTTAATTTTTAAAAAATTATTATTACATAAAGCTTTACAAAGATTAGTACATATATCTCTTTTTCCCCCTGCTCTTCCCCCCGCCTCCCCTACCCCCCAGTGTTTTGTGTCCATTGGTTATGCTTAAATGCATGCATAAAAGTCCCATGTCTGATCTGTTACCCCCCTCCCCCCGCCCCAACGTCCCTGTCCTTGTTGCTGCAATTTGACAGTCTGTTTGATGTTGCTCTGCCTCTGAATCTATTTTTGTTCACCAGTTTATAATGGTTATTATTATCCATAGATGCGTGAGGACATGTGGTATTTTTCTTTCATTGACTGGCTTATTTCACTTAGCATTATGTTCTCCAGCTCCGTCCATACTCCTGCAAATGCTAAGAACTCCTTCCTTTTTACAGCAGCATAGTATTCCATTGTGTAGATGTACCACAATTTTCTAATCATTTATCTGTTGATGGGCACTTAGGCTGTTTCCAAATTTTTGCTATGGTAAATTGTGCTGCTATGAACATAGGGATGCAAATGTCCTTTCTGATTGGCGTTTCTGGTTTCTTAGGATATATTCCCAGAAGTGGGATCACAGGGTCTAAAGGGAGATCCATTTTTAATTTTTTGAGGAAACTCCATACTGTTCTCCACAGTGGCTGCACCAGTCTGCATTCCCACCAGCAGTGCATGAGTGTTCCTTTTTCTCCGCATCCTCTCCATCACTTGTCGTTTGTTGATTTGTTGATGATAGCCATTCTGACAGGTGTGAGATGGTACCTCATTGTTGTCTTGATTTGCATCTCTCGAATGATTAGTGACTTTGAGCATGTTTTCATATGTCTCTTGGCTTTCTGAATGTCCTCTTTTGAAAAGTGTCTATTTAGGTCATTTGCCCATTTTTGATTGGATTGTCTTCTTTTTGTTAACTTGTATGAGTTCCCTATAAATGTTGGAGATTAAACCTTTACCAGTGCTAACATTGGCAAATATGTTCTCCCATGTAGTGGGTTTTGTTGTTGTTTTGCTGATGGTTTCTTTTGCTGTGCAGAAGCTTTTTATTTTGATAAAGTCCCATTTCTTTATTTTCTCTTTAGTTTCCAATGCCCTAGGGGCTGTCGGTGAAGAAACCGCTTTGGCATATGTCTGAGATTTTGTTGCCTTTGTATTCCTCTAGTATTTTTATGGTTTCCTGTTTTACATTTAAGTCCTTTATCCATTTTGAGTTTATTTTTGTGTATGGTGTAAGTTGGTGGTCTAGTTTCATTTTTTTGCATATATCTGTCCAATTTTCCCAACACCATTTATTGAAGAGACTCTCTTGATTCCATTGTATGTTCTTGCCTCCTTTGTCAAATATTAATTGAGCATATTGGTTCGGGCCAATTTCTGGGTTCTCTATTCTATTCCATTGATCTATATGTCTATTCTTGGGCCAGTACCAGGCAGTTTTGAAAACAGTGGCTTTATAATACAGCTTGATATCTGGTAATGAGATCCCTCCTACTTTGTTCTTCTTTCTCAGGATTGCTGCAGCTATTCGGGGTCTTTTTTTATTCCAGATGAATTTTTGGAGAGTTCGTTCTAGGTCTGTAAAATATGCCGTTGGTATTTTAATGGGGATTGCAATGATTTTATAGATTGCTTTGGGTAGTATTGACATTTTAATGATATTGATTCTACCAATCCATGAACATGGTATGTTTTTCCATCTGTTTATGTCTTCCTCTACCTCTTTTTTCAACGTCCTGTAGTTTTCTGAGTAGAGGTCTTTTACCTCTTTAGTTAAATTTATTCCTAGGTATCTTAGTTTTTTTGGTGTGATGGTAAATGGGATTGTTTTTTTAATCTCTCTTTCTGTACATTCATTATTGGTGTACAAAAATGCCATAGATTTCTTGGC
>PVJC01047051.1:0-13050 GCA_004026665.1 Murina feae
GTAGAAAAATCGGAAGAATGATGATGGAACAGAAGTAGGAAATAAGGAGGAAAGGAAAGTTTATAAATGATGAGTCAGTAGGAAAAGTGTTACATAAAGGAGAAAAATTGTGTGAGAAGAAGCCAATAAGGAAGTCGAATACAATTTTGTGTGAAGGAGATAACATTAAAAAAGAAAGTTAATAGGGGTGACCAGGCCCATAGGGGAGGGCAGTTAGGGGGATCAGGCAGGCAGGCAGGCAGAATGGTTAGGGCAGGCAGGCAGGTTAGCGGTTAAGAACCAGAGATCCTGGATTGTGCGAGTCCCCAAGAACTCCATATTAGAGAGGGTGCAGGTCAAGCTGAAGGACCATCCCTCCGCATCCCCCACGCCCGTGCACGAATTTCGTGCACCGGGCCCCTAGTATATATATATTGATTTTAGAGACGAAGTGGGAGGGAGAGATAGAAACATCAATGATGAGAAGGAATCATGGACCAGCTGCCTCCTGCACATCCCATACTCGGGATCGAGCCTGCAACCTGGGCACGTGCCCTGACCGGGAATCGAACTGTGACCTCCTAGTTTATAGGTCGACACAACCACAGAGCCACGCTGGCGAGCAGTCAGGGAGGGCCTCTCAGAGGAGGTGGCATTTGAACTGAGAGCTTCATAAGAGCGCTAGTCCCATTCAGAAGGGTTCCACCCCACAACCTAATCACCTCCCAAAAGCCCCCCCCCCCGCCTCCTAATTCCATCACATTGGGGATTAGGTTTCAACATATGTATTGGGGGTTGGAGGGCAACACAGATACTCAGTCTATAGCAATCCCCATGTCCTCCCACTCCCCCCCCCCCTTGCTCCCTGATCTGGCCATATGAGTCACTTTGCAACACACTGCTTGCCCCAGGGCCTTTGCCCTGGTTGTTCCCTCCACCAAGAACCCTCTTCTCCTTTGGCTGCCAGTTCCTATTCACCATCTAAGCCCCATTTCAATGTCCCTCTTCCAATATCATCTCTTTGCCTGGCCCTGGAGGTCTCCTCTCTGGCCCCCCTGGCCCTCAGGGACTGGGTATGTCTGTGACCAACTCTGTCTACCCATCTCGGGGTCACTTGGTTACCTCTCCGCGCAGGGCTGAACACCCAGAAGCCATCATAAAGTGCACGTTGCCCTGAATTCAATTTTTCTTCTGGTGCCCTCTGGGCCTGGGTTTCCCTCCAGAGTGTCCATGGGCGTCAGCTGCTGCAGCTCTTTGGAAGGGACAGAGTGGCTGGGCCTGAAGGGACTGCCTTGAAACTGGGTTCGCACAGTGGGCTCACTTCTTAAACTCAAGTTGTCAGTTTCTGGCACGGGGGGGCGGGGGGGGGTGAGCTCCACAGTCCCTGATGGAGACTTTAGAAGAGTCTGGAAGCCCCCCAAATCACACCCCTTGGCAGTGCTTATCTCTCCTTCTGGCTACCCAGGGTCCCAGCCCCCTCCTGGCAGCCCCTCTCTGCCCCAGGCCCCTGCCCCTATCTCTAGTGGCAGTTGTCATCTTCAATCACAACCATTGGAGCCATCTGAAAGCTTGGTGGTGAAAAAATTGTTGACTTTGGAGCCTGGTTTCACATCCATGCTGCCACTTGCTATTCATTCTGCAGGACCTTGGGCGAAGCACTTGACCTCTCTGGGCCTCAGTTTCCCTATCTCTAAAATGGGGCTAGTGGGGCCTACCTTGTTTAAGGAGTAAATGTGTTACTGCGGGAGAACTGCCTTCACAGGTGCATTACTTGCTGTTTCATTTTTCCAACCCCTTAGAGCCCAGTCCCAGCCCTGCTCTCCGCTGCTTCTGAGTCCAGTGTCCTAGCCCCCAGCCCCTGCTCTGTGGCAGCCACCACTGCTGGGAGAATGTTCTAGAAGAGGGAGGGGCTGCCTGATGGCTCCATTCAGCACCACATATGCAGAGCGAGCCCAATTCATTGCCTCAAAAACAGAGGTTCGGGGGGGGGCACTTTTTGAGCTTGGGGGGAGTTCCTGAAGGTCCCAGCCCACCCAGGTGACTTTGAGACTCTCAGCTCCAGGAGCAAATAGGTTAAAAATCAGGATTACCCAGCAGACATCCCACTTTCTGGGCACCTTGAAGAAACTTGGATCTGGTCCCTAGAAGTGACCCTGAGGGTGATCTTTGCCTGCAGGCTCTCCAGCCAATGAGGGTGCCTGCTGTGGGTGCCTGGAAACCGTTTCCATGACACCCAGGAGGCATGGTCCCTGGAAAGACCTGGTCTGAGGGTGAAGGACTAGCCAGTGGGGGATGGATGATGGAGAAGGCTTGTGTGGTAACCATGGCAACGCCAGCAGCTGTGGAAAGGCGGGCCCAGCTGGTACGGAGGCACCTGCAACCCCCACCCCCACCCCCATGCCAGCACTGCAGTCATCCCCACCCCCCACCTCCGCTCTCCTCTTGGCACAGACAGGAAGACTGAGGCCCAGAGACACCTCCCAAATGCTCTGGGTTGCCCTTCTTAGGTGAAAACTGCACTCTGTGTGTGCCAACACAGCGGGGCCCTCATCAGAAATGGTGGGGCTTTGGAAGGCAAAGTAGAGACCCTGCAGGCTCGGCCAGGGCAATCCAGGAGGGCTTCCTGAAAGAGGAAGCATTTCCTAAGCATCGTAGGTAATGGTTGTTGCCACGTAGGCACCCCACCTGTTCCAGGATTTATTTAAAAACAGAAGCTCTGCTTCTTTCCTGGAAATGAGAGCCAGTTGCACCTGCCACAAATAGAAGGTGGGTGGCAAACGCGTGTGTGGAGACAAAATATGATTATTCCACCTAGTGAGGTGTTGCTACCCACCATGGCTTGGAGCCTGCTCTCACTTTGCTTAAAAGAGTATCCATGAGAGAAATAAAAAAAAGGGGGGGTTAAAACCTGAGGCCCCCATGAAGTCTCTCTTCTTTATGGCATCAGAGGGAATGAAAGAGGACTGGAGAGGGGCTCATGTCTCACTGTGCAAATTCGTGCCATGAATTTCATAATCCAGAATCACTTTGGAATCCTGACTTACAGAGTGAGGATCTGGTTGGGTTGACAGGAAGGGCGTTCTAGGCAGGAGGCACAGCATAAGCAAAGGCTCAGAGAGGGAGGACTAACTAGAAGATGGGCTAGAAGGAAAGGGGCCATCTGGTTGTTCTGATGTTTTCCAACAAGGTAAGGGAAAAGCAAATAAACAATGAGGTCCAAGTGGGAGAGGATTGGGACTCTGGTTCTATAAGGAAAATGTGCTACCTGAGAGCTAATTCTGGGAAGCAGCTCAAAGGGAGGTTGAAACGGAGACTGGTAAGGGAAGAGGCCAATGTAGGGGGCATTGACGAGCAGTGATCGTTGTGTCCATCTGGGGCTCAGACATGCTGGGGATCTCTGGGACACTGCATAAAGCAAGCCGCAGAGTTGTCCCATTTGAAGAGTAAAGGCTCTGATAAGTCCTGCAGAAGAGACATCTGTTTAACAAGTTCCTAGAGGAGCTCAAAAATAAATGTTTATCCACAGCAGTGTCCTGGACACATCTTTAGAGGCATTGCATCCTGCCACTGCCCTCTCCTTGTCTCCCTTGTATCTAGACTGTGACTTGAAAGAGACAGAGAAGGGTTAACAAAACTGACAAGGAAGTAAAAATTACTTTCTCCAAAACAACATCAACCAGCTTCTGTATCTGAGAAGTCCAAAGGTTCCTGCTTTCAGGTGTGGCTGGATCCAGGAACTGAAAAGATGTTATAGATGCTATTTTTTAAACATACTAAGGGCCTGGTGCACAAAAATTTGTACACTCTGGGGGGTCCCTCAGCTCAGCCTGTGCCCTCTTGCAATCTGGGACCCCTCGAGGGATGTCCACCTGCTGGTGTGCCTGGCCAGCATGGATGAGGGGCTGAGGGCCGTTTTCAGTCTGCCCACAGCTCCCATTGGCCCAATGTCCCACCGAGGCTGGCTGGAATCTGGTTTCTGGGATTTATTTATCTTCTATAATTGAAACTTTGTTGCCTTGAGTGGAGGCCTAGGCAGGCAACAAAGCCTCCTGTTTGCTTCAGCTCCGTGGCTTCTATAATTGAAACATTGTTGCCTTGAGCAGAGGCCCAGCCAGCCTAGGCAGGCAGTTTGCTCCATTGGTAGTGCAATGGAAGCCTCCTGTTTGCTCTAGCTCTGAGGCTGCCGGACACCATCTTGGCTGGGTTAATTTGCATACAGCCACTCTGATTGGCTGATGGGCGTGGCTTGGCTGGTGGGCATAGTGTAGGTGTCTTGGAGTGGTGGTTAATTTGCATATTACTCTTTTATTAGATTAGATGCCTTTATTGAGGCATAACTGACATATAAATTGTAAAAGTGTACACTTTGGTAGGTTTGGACTCATGTGTAGTTCCATGAAACCATCTCCACAATCAAGATAATGACTATGTCATCCTCTTTCCTCTTTATAATGCCTGCCCAGTGCACAAAGAAAGCCTGGGACCATGATGGGATGTGGACTTCGAGGGTAGGAGTTCTGGTGCTGCTCATTGTGAGCAATGTAACTTAAACAGATTAGCAGAAACAAAACAAAAACAAATGACTTAAAAACAACAACCCACATAAAAAGAGGTTTTGCAGCTGTAAAGTCCTGGGTCCAGCTTCAGGCACAGCTGAATACAGGAGCTGACATGTTACTGGACCTAGGAGTTGAAATTATGTTTTTGGACGTCTGTCTCTTTTCGTGTCTCAGCTTGGTTCTCCTCTGAGTGCCCTTCATTCATAGCCAGGCTCCCCCATCCATGGAGTCAAAAGAGACCCCAAGATCCTTATTTGTCTCTTCCCCATCAGCAACTCAAACAGAAGTGGAAACCTTCCCGACTATTGGTTCCTGCAAAGTCCACAGCTGGTTCTAATTGGCTTGACTCACGTCACGTGGCCACCTCTGACTCAATTGCTGTGGCCGAAGGGTGGGATTATGCTGAGAGTGGGGAACTGGAGTTCTCCCAAAAGCAGAGCAAAGATTTGTCATCCCACAGCATTTGAGCAGGCCCAGACAGCCAGGGTTTAAATCTTAGGATCACCATGACAGGCTGTGTGATTTAAGGAAAATGGCTTGCCCTCTCTGGAAGTCTGCTTCTTCATCATAAAAAGAGAGCTGGGAGGGGAGGGAAAGTGGGGCTGTGATTGGGTCCTTGAGACATGGGATCATTGTGCCTCCCGCCCATCTCTGTCCTGTGATCCCATGGACCATAGGCCCTGATTACCAAGCACTTACTGTGCGCCAGGCCTTGTCATAGGGATCCACACCAGGGGCCACCCTCGTGCTGTGAGTCTCAGCCCACTCTAGAGTAAAATTCATAGACAACATTACCAACCTACACATGTACTTTCAAAGAACAGAACTTGTTACTTATAATATAAAAGAGAAATAAAAAGAATATTCTTTATAATAAAATTCTCTGTCTTTCAATATGTAAATGATCCAGCACAACCATAATAGAGGACACAGTGAGGCTGGCCAAGGCAGCCTCCGCCTGGCAGGTCGGAGTCACTGTGCCCTCCCCCCGCCCCCATCTCTGGTACCCCACAGACTGTCCTCCCCCACAAAAGCCACAGAGGTTGCCTATGAACATCTGAATCAAGTCCGGCCTCCTCCTCTCCCCACAGCCCTCCAGGGCTCCCACCTCAGTGGGGTAAGCATTCAGGTCCTTCTCATGGCCCACAATGCCCTGCACGACCTTCCCCCACCCCCTCACTGCCCTCACCTCCTCCCTCTCTCCCTCTTACTCACTCTGCTCCAGCACACAGGCCTCCTCACTGTTCCTCTAATGAAGGAGGCATGGTCCTGCCCCAGGACCTTTGCACGAGCTGTTCCCTCAACCAGGACCACCCTTCTCCGATACAGCTCATTCTTGAATACTCAGCTTAAATGTCACCTCCTTTCAGAGCTCCTTTCTGACCCCCAGCTAAATGTCCCCTGCCCTTCCTCCTCCTCTCTCTATCATATCCCCATTCTCTTAACTTCCCCCCATGACACTTTTTGATTTTTCTTTAATTCACTTATTTCTTTGTTGTCCGACCCTTCCCCACTGGTCTAGACAACCCAGGAGAGTCAGAACAGCATGAGGCATGTGACAGGCATCTGTGCTTGTTCCCCGAATACAAATGCATGTCCACTTTTTGGATGAGGCATCTAAGGCGTGGAGGGGTTGGGGGTCGCCTGGAGTGAGAGCTGGGCTAGAGGCACTCCATGACTAGCACTCTCAGTTCTGATTCTGAAACCCTGGTTCCTCCAGGATCTGGAGCATGAGCAGAGAGGCAAGGAGAGTAGCAGTGAAGGAGTTACCCCCCAACCCCCCACCCCTACTGCCGCCACTTGAGTCACCAGGCCTGGGCCACTTTGTGCCTCAGTTCACACATTCATAAACAGTTTCTGGCTCCCTTGGCTCACTGCCCACCCCCCCCCCCCCAGGGGGAAGCATATTTGTTTCCATGACAACCGAGTTGTCTCTCATCTGACTAGGGCTGAATGACAGCCACTGGGGCCAGATGAAGTCACTCGCCACCCACGCCCCCCCTGAGAGAAGGGAGCTGGCCCAGAAGTGCCAAACGGGGGGGGGGGGGGGGAGGGGAGGCGGGCAGTGGACACTCAGGGGTGTACTTTACCAGCAGGCAGGAGCCGCAGGGGGAAGTCTGCCCTCCACCTGCCAGGCCACCATTATGGTTCCATGCTTTGGTGTCTTAAGACTTTGCTGGCTCTGGGGCTTCCAAGAGAGCTTAGATCTCAGACATGTCCGAGGGAATGTCCTGAGGGAGAGAATGCATCTGGTCTGTTTTTATAACTCCCATCCCAGCACTTGGCCTGGCATATAGTAGGTGGTCAATAAATGCTTGAGAAGGGAGGGAGGGAGGGGGGAGGGAGGAGGGAGGGAGACATTGTTGGCCAAAGCACTTCAGTTCTTACCTGACATTGATGCAGTTTTCTTCCAGTATTTTTCTTATCAGCCAGCACTTCCCTTATCAGTTAACCTTTTTGTTATCAACTCACACCTTAGTTTTCAGCTAACACCTCAACTATCGCCTTTGTTGGAAACGTTCAGAGAAGCCTGAAGAAGGGGAGAGAGTCGGAAAGCAGGATTCCTGCCCTCAAATACCATCCTCCCAACCCAGTGACTCCCAGACAGAGGGAGTGGACTGGTTTTGCAGGAAGCAGGGGAGGGGGATCTGAGACCAACAGGAGTGGCAAGGTGAACAATTCGGGCTCGGTCCTTAAGGAAGGGTTTTCATACCCGTGGAACTCTCCGAAACCTGAATGAGCTGCCCTGGGTGGTAATAAGGTCCCCATCACAGGAGGCAACCTAGGCAAGCCAGAGAGCCTTCCCCAGAGCCCGTGGAGGGAATTGGAGTGGCAGGATCCCACGACTCCTTCCTTCCTGATTCTAAGATTTAGTGTCAGTTCTAAGATTCTATGTCCGGGCGTCAGCGGCGAACCCCACCTTTCCACAAGGCTAGAGGTCTGGGCAGTCATTCTGAGATCTGATGCGTCACTTCCACACACATTGATTGTCCACGTGCTGTGAGCCAGGCCCTGGTCTAAGAGCTGGGGACACAGCAGGAACCCAAACTGACAACAATACCTGTGCTCGAGCGCCGACAGTCTGGGTGGAGATGGACAAGAATCTGTTAAAACAGTTGGATATAATCTATGTGGCGGGGAAGGCACACCAAGGGGCAGGTAGAAAGCCCGCTGCTGCGGCCACTGACCCCCAGGGGTGTCCTCTCTGAGCCCCAGTAACATGTCGCTGTCCATGGTGCTGAACAGCGCGCTGTGAGTCTCCTAGGTCCTGTTTGCTGCTGCTTTTCCCGACAAAGCTTGCACTGCACAGGGCAGGGCAGTGGAAACCCAGGTTTTAGGAAGCCATGTGGTTCTTCCAAAGGACTCCGACCCCAGCTCTATCTCGGTGGCCTCTGTTAGGAGGAGTCTCCCCCCGGGCACCCTCACTTCCTAAGCCCCACCTGACCCCAGCCTTGGTTCCATCTGCTCAAGTGAGAATTCAGGGGATCATGAGTTGATAGTAGTAACATCTAATCTAGTCTCCAGATTCTCTGTCTCTGCATCTCTCTGTATCTATCTCTGTCTCTCTGTGTGCATCTCTGTCTCTTTGTCTCTAGTTCTGTGTGTCTTCCTGTGTCTCTGTTGCCTCTTTCTGTCTCTCTATGGTTCTCAGTGCCTCTCTGTCTTTGCCTATCTCTGCCTGTCTCTGTGTCTCTCTCCACCCCATCCCCACCATTCTGAAAACTCCAAGCCCTTCTCACCATTTGCAACAGTCTCAACTTTTTCCAGCCACCTGGCAGCAGGGGAGAGAAGGCCCTTCCCTCTCACCCTGCCTGTATGTCAACCATGCAGGCTACATTGCATTGGAGCATAGATGGTCATTGTGTCCTACTCGAACCCCTCCTCTGCTTCCGTTACCCCTGTGCCTCAGTGTCTCCATCTATATGATGACGTGATTGGCAGACAGTCTCAGCACCTCCTCGATTCCCAGAGGCCACTCCTTACCCCCTGACTACAAAGATCTCATTAGTCCCCAAACACCTGGAAGTAGAACATGAGGTGTGTGAATAATTTATTTTGTGAGTCATTTTAATATTTTATAATAATTGTGATGAACCATTTGGTTTTGTGGAGCTGCTTAGGAGTCATTAAGACAGAGCCAGGATGGGCCTTGTGACTGCAGCTGGAGCAACCTGTCCCCGTGGGGCCCACGGCAGGGGCCAGGATGAGGCAGGAGGCAGCCTCGAGGGATATTGAGAAGGACTAGGTGGCCATGGGCTCTGAGTGGACCAAGTCTGTAGCTATGAATCAGCCTCATATGCTTTTATCCATTCATTCTTCCATCCAAACATTTACCTACTCATTCATTCAAACTCTGTTATGATCTGAATGCTTATGTCCTCCCCTATCAAATCTCTATGTTGAAGCCCAAACCCTCAATGAGATATTTGGAGGTCAGGCCTTTGGGAGGTAAGTAGGTTTAGATGAGGTCCTGAGGGTGGGGCCCCATGATGGAATTAGTGTCCTTATAAGAAGAGGGACAGGTGAGAACTCCTCTCTCCTCCCTGTGAGGACAGTGAGCAGGCAGCCATCCGAAAGCCAGCATGAGGCTCTCATGAGGAACCGAATCTGCCATGACCTTGGTCTTGGACTTCCCAGTCTCCAAAACTATGAGAAATCAATGTCTGTTGTTTAAGTCACTCAATTTATGGTATTTTGTTAAGCACCCTGAGAAGACTATGACACTGTCTAAGGGTCTTTAATTGCACTCAAGTCAAGCTCAATCTGCCCACCCTGGTTGGTCTGAAAGAACACCTAAAATCCAGCTTCTCTATGACCTTTCTGCCCTCTCCTCCTCCCTGCCCCCTACTCTGCTCCAGCCTCCCTGCTCCTCCTCCAACCCATCTCAGGGCTCTTCCTGTGACGAGCTCCTCCTTGTCTTTAAGCTCCAGCTCACACGTTGCCTCCCAGGTCTCACAGTGGTAGGATTTGGAGAGGGGGTGTGCAGTGGGAGGGTGTGCTTGGCAGGGAGCTCCGTGTAGGCAAAGTCTTGGTGCCAAGAGTGTTGAGACTGAATCAGCTGAATGTAAGGATGTGCAGGTGGAGAAGTGGGCGGGGCCGAGAGAACCAGGTTGGAGGAGAAGAAAGGCGAGGAGCTGGGCTGGAGATGGAGAGGGCTTGAAGATCAGGATGAATAACTTAGGCTCCATCCTGGAAGGGAACATGTCAGCCCAATCCTAGCCAGAGTCATTGGCCGAGTCCTCCAACCAGAGGACCTCTGTGATCCACTCTGAGTTGGCTCAGCCCACATAGCAGCATCTCTCAGTGAGCCCCAGTCCATCCCAAAGCAAGAGAGACAGAAGGCCACATTTAGCATCCGCAGTGAGCTGGCCAGACTCTATGGGGAACAGATGACAGGCCCCAGGAAGACTAGAGGCATGGGTTTGTGCTAGAAACTTTCCATTTGCCCATCCTCCTCCCTAGATCTAGTCTTCATGCTTTCCCATCTAGGCCCAGGTCCTGCCTGGGAGAGGCTCATCTGCATAGACAAAATTCTCAGTCTCCTATTGGCCAAATCATGTTGTGTTCAACCAATGGGAGACAGCGGTGTTGTGTGTGTGCACGCGCGCATGTGTGCATGTGTGTGCGTGTGTGTGTGTGTGTGTGTGTGTGTGAGAGAGAGAGAGAGAGAGAGAGAGAGAGAGAATGAGGGGTGAGGTATTTATTCTCCCACCTTCTGTTCTGCTGCGCTGCTACTGAGCTGCTGAGCCCCTTCCAAGTCTCAACTTCCACTGGATTTCAGCAAACATTCTCGCTTTGCCCACTCAGACCTAGACATGGGACAGCTACCCCAAGTGCTGCACTGTGCCCCGAGGGATTCTACTGCCCTGACTACATCTCTGTTAATAACTCCTTTATAACTTCAAATGGGTGCTATGGAGAGGTGCTTTGATAGATCTGATTCTTACAGAAGTTGTGCCAAATTTGACTTCTTTTTCTCTAGCATTCTTTGTGTTGGTCAATATAGAGAAAAATAAAATATAACAAATATGCATTTGTATGAAATTTAAAAAAAAACAAACAACAAAAACACCTCTAAGTCGTCATAAATGTCCGGAGGATAAGGATTTTAGTAGTAACAAGCAGGGGAGGGAGAAGCACGTGGTTGCATTTAAGTTTTAAAACAGAGACAACAACCTGGCCGAGTAGCTCAGTTGGTTAGAATGCTGTCCTGATGTGCCAAGGTTGTGGGTTTGATCCAGGCATCCTCAAACTACGGCCCGCAGGCCACATGCCGGGTGTTTTTGCTGCTGCTGCCTGTCCTGCTTAAAATAAGATATGTGCAATGTGCATAGGAATTTGTTCATAGTTGTTTTAAAAACTATAGTCCAGCCCTCCAATGGTCTGAGGGACAGTGAACTGGCCCCCTGTTTAAAAAGTTTGAGGACCCCTGGTTTGATCTCTGGTCAGGGCACATACAAGAATCAATCAATGGATGCATAAATAAGTGGAATAATAAATCTATCTCTCTCTCTCGCTCTCAAATCAACAAAGAAAAAATTAAAACAGATAGAACAGAATGGTATACCATATAACTTTAGTATAAAAATCATACAATTCTAGTTTACCTGTGTCTATTACTTCCAAACATCTACTGAGCCCTTGGTTACTATATCTAGGTTGAAAAATAATTGTGGAGGAACCTAGCAAGCACTCAGGAATAAAAAATTGCTAATCTAATGGAACAGAGTGCAGAATCTCGGAGGTGGTGGATGGGAGGTAATCAACCAAGAACCTTGGAGGCATATATGCGTGGCCCATGGCTCAGGCAACGGGGTGGTGAGGGCCTGGGGCAGGGGGTGGACTGGTGAGGGTTAATGGGAGGGGAGGGGACGTATGTAATACTTTCAACAATAAAGAATTGTATTTTTAAAAGATGGAGAAAAAATTGCTAATCTATAAATCTATAATGTAGAAATAATTTTGATATAAAATGTACCTGAGATTGTGACTGTCCTTTTCAGCTCAGTCATGGAATTGGGATGAAACCTCAGCCAGACCCCCCCACTGCCCCTGCCTGCTGAACAGATTAGACATGTACGTGGAATTAAACAAAAAGAACTATTTTAGCTGAATACAAGAATCTATACCTAGCCATGGCTATATATCATACATGCATCTAGAAAGACAGACAAACATCACAAATTACATGATACTAAAGGTTTTAAGTGGACATTCAAGAAATTGGAGTCATCCACCTTTTTCAAAGTTTATGAATTTAAATAGACACACTCGTAAAGATGCATGAGTGAAGGCTTTTTTGTTAATAAACAAGATAATATATCGCAGGAGTGATCCTGAATGCATTTGGCGTTGGTCTTTATAATTTAAGTTTAGATTTATGTGCACTTTTAAGTCATCACTCCTGATATTGTCAGCTCCTCAGGCTGCCGTAAACCCTGCACGCACCTCACAGAGCACTGCGCAATGGTGATTATAAAATATTTGTCACCAATCACGTTCCCATGCAAAATGGGAATCAACAAATCCGAAGTGAGGTAGGCTGAAGCGTAGCGATATTTACTTTCGCAGGTCATACAATGAAATGTTATGTGGCCATGAAAAGGGGTGAAGTGCTGACACTCACCACAGCACGGATTTACCTTAAAAACACAACGCTCAGCGAGAGAAGCCAGACACAAAGGTCACATCGTGTGAATGTCCAGAGCACGTAAAACCAGAGAGGCAGAAAGTGGGTTCGTAGCTGCCAGGGCTTAGGGCAAGGGAAGAATGGGAATTGACTGCTAATGAGATTCTTTTTGTTAAATATGTATTTTTATTGATTTTAGAGAGTAAGGGAGAGGGAGAGAGAGAGAGAAACATCAGTGATAAGAGAGAAGCATTGGTCAGCTGCTTCCTGCGCCCCCCTCACGGGGGACCACACCCACAAACCAGACATGTGCCCTGACCAAGAATCGAACTGTGACCTCCTGGTTCATAGGTCGACTCTCAACCACTGAGCAACCCCAGCCAGGCTAAAATTGATTTTAGAGGGAGAGGAAGAGAGAGGGAGAGGAAGAGAGAGAAACATCGATGTAAGAGCAGAAAACTGATCAGCTGCCTCCTGCATGGCCCCTACAGGGGATCAAGGTTGGAACTCGGGCCTGTGCCCAGACCAGGAATCCAACCAGCAACCTTCCCATGCACAGGACAACACTCAACCAACTGACCCACACCAGTTGGAATGCAAATGGATTTATTTTGGGGGTGATAACATTATCATATAATTGATTGATTTAATCAATATTTTTACCACTTACATTATCTAAATATACTAGTGGCCCAGTGCACGAAATTCGTGCAGATTAAAAGGGGATTAATAGAGGAAATATTTTAATATTGCTATTTGCCCTTTCTCTATAATAGAAGTGTCAGAGATTAAAGAAAATTATAAAACGTATATGAAAATCTTCCTCCTATCAGAGTCTGGGGTGCACCATGGAACCCAGTCAAGTCTTCAACCACCCACATA